>DWNE01010375.1:0-10377 GCA_018249875.1 Cecropterus toxeus
CCGGGTTCGATTCCCGGCCAGACAGAAATATGAATGATGAGATTAGATTTCTGTTCTGGGTCTGGGTGTTTGTGTATTCGTGTTGTGTGTCCATGGCACCCACGACACTGGAGAAAATCCTAATGTGGGGCTATGAGTGTAGAAAGCGTATAGAAAGCGTGTTTTAAAATATTACTTGTACGAACACGATGTTTTACATCTGCCAGGTGTACAGAGACATTTTTAATGTAGTATATACTTTAAAAGTAAGAAATAAGCATGGTGTCCTAAAGATAAGCTTTACGGTTATAATTTATAATCTTCTCCTATAATCAATCCCAAGTAAGAGCTCAAGTCCGACCTGGGACCGACCGTCAATCAGATGCATTGTTACCCCTGACCACTAAACTGAATTGCCTGGTATAATTTCTCTCTTACCGTGCCCTTTAAACATAATCGCTTAACACTATCATTATGACATCGATATAGGCATCTACCAACCATAGAAATAATTATAACTACGAAAAAATTAAGATATTTGCGCGTGACATACAAAATATCTTCAAGCGTATTAGTCATTATACACATTGATACTATGTGTAGAGATTGTAATCATAATATCCGTAGCAAGTTCATCTTAGTAAAGGTATGTATGAATAGAAAGTTGTAGATCATCCAGTACGTCGTCTAGGGTATTCCGACTTTGATGTAAAACGTATATCATTTGCAAAAATAATCTCAGTAACTCTCCTTGACGATAACTGGTCCACTACACGCAACCCCTGCCTCCGGCGTTTCTATCGCACCTGTCGTGCGTTACATAACACGAGTATCGATTGCATGTGCGTTACATTGCTGCTTTTGATAGTAAGTGTTGATTAGTAACGATAGAAAACTAGGCATACAGCATGTCACGTCCGTAAGCTCCTCATCCGTCAACGTGATAAGGCGAAGCGTTTTCACTCTCGGATAGCCGGCCTGCTGCCGTATCTTTTAATTAATCTTAGGAATAAAATCTACTGTCAGTAATGGTTCCGTCGCTTACATGCTGTTCACTCGTCTGTTACGTACTAGTCCTGTACTCGATAATCAAAACAGTGGTTGCAGGGTTTCTTGCTTACTACCTGCTCTAATGTGATGCAAACTAGCGTACGTTTTTGTTTAAAATAGGTATTTAGATCCGTTTTACTCAGATTATTGAATATACAAAAAGTTAAGTAAGTATATAAAAGATTTGTAACGACAAAATATAGAATTTGGAATTCCTAAATAGCTTTTCGTTAAAAGTATACTAGAAAGACTATCGGTGTATGAAAAATGCATCGAAATAGAAAATAATACGCATAAAATATTACGCCGTGTAGACAGAATAAAAACAGTAGAATATCTTTAAAAAAACATTTATACTGGTGCGTTGCACATACGTGTATGTGTTTGAAATATGGCAGTATTTTGACATCACATTTGTATTGTAAGTTATTTGTATAGTAACAGTTATACTCCAATACGTACGCAACAGACAACGTTCGCCTCGGGGCTACGACTCTATCAGCCACGGCGATCTTCAGCAATAGATATTTTTTATTATCACTCTGAGTTTCTAAACCCGGGGCTTATGGGTCATAGGATCAGTTAAGTAAGAAACAGTAGAAGTAAAATCAATTTAATTATGTTACATTTTTATCAACTTAAAGAGAAAAGGACTTTATCAACCGGAGTTTTTGAATGTTCTTATGTAGTTGTGGTTTAAAATAACAACTTAGATACATGGGTCATTTTTCATGTATCTCCGAATATTTAAAAAAAGTATTTATATAAGAAAGTCACGTGAACGTGAACTAGAAAAAAACGCTTTTATATTTCATAAGTGTGAGAATATGTGTTCTATCATTTTCATAACCAAAATATGTTTCACATACCCTTAACGTTCTTAACAAATACTTTGTCGCCCTTGTAAACCTTCTAACAATTATTATTATTTTAAAATACAATATTTTCAAGTAGGTATCAATCATATGCCCACATACATCGCTTTTCTACACTCATAGCCCCACACTAGGATTTTCTCTTGAGTCCTGGGTGCCATGGGCACACAAAGACGAGTACACAAACACCCAGACCCAGAACAGAAATCTAAACTCATTCAGATGTCTGTCTGGCCGGGGATCGAACCCGGGACCCACTGCGCGTTAAATCGGTATGGTAACCGCTCGGCTACGCGGGTCGTCAAATGTAATAATATATGTACGTAATACATATATATATGGTTGACACATGGCTTTAAGAACCACTGTCTTTACATCTATGTAAACGTTGGCGTAGGTACAGACTCTATTTATTAATAGTAGGTATATTGCGTGTACAGACAATTGAAAGTGGGCCGTTCATTTTTGTTATACACGACACTTTTGTCAGCTTTTTTTCCGCTTTTTAAATTGAACAAGAAAAGTTTGCTCTACTTTTCGATATTACGTTATTATTGGAATCTTTTTTTCCACAAGAGCCTCGCGTTTCTTCATACCTGTTTTTGTACAATTGATTAGTTGGAGAAAAGATCGCTATGAGACCATTATTTTCCAAACTAAAATAAAACTTTTGGCCTATTCTTCCTTTATACAAACATATAAGTTTATATAAATTAGTATTCTGTATTTACGAATTTTCCTTATAGTTGAATATTATTGAATAGTTATTAGTATAAAAAGTTATTACTAGTCAAATTTTTTATGATTGTTTGACTTGTATTTTCATTATTATAGTAAACAAAATTTATGAGGTATGAGTTAATCACAGTTTTATAACAATATAATGTTATGAAAATTCGGAGTCTATACCAACTTCTTTATATCTAATAAGTACTTTACATACATGTACCATTGACGGCTAGTCTGCCTCTTTTATATTCAGTTAACAAGTTCTTAGTACTCTTAAATAGACAATCGTATTCCGAAGAATCAATCATGTCGCAATGTGAATTACACGTAGAGTACAGCGGGGCGGACAATTATAAGATCTCGATCGCAAAATCGATCTCCATGTTCACGGATTGATAACATCCGATGAACAACTTTCATTCGGTCCGATCAATTATACCCACATACGCCACTGTACGTATAAGATCGCTAAAATGCCGCACTTTTGTTATGTACTTTCTACATTTAAAGATGTAGATTCTAGATGTAAACGACTCGCGTGGCTGAGCGATTACCATACCGGCCTGACACGCAGTGCGTCCCGGTTTCGATCCCCGGCCAGATAGAAATGTAAATCAGTTTAGATTTCTGTTCTGGGTCTGGGTGTTTGTGTATTCATCTTTGTGTGTCCGTGGCATCCACGACTTAGGGGAAAATACTACTGAGGGGCTATGGGTGTAGAAAGTGTCTATGTTTATGTTTATGTATGTGTATAGCCCCGCGGTGTAGTGTAGAGAACAACTGATCTTCAAATGTAAGCGAGCTCGGATGGAAATTGGATAGGCGACCACTAGTGGCAAAACATAAACACTTCCGTGGGTCTTATAGCATGTTGACCAGACTATTATCACAAGATATCAGTCGTTAAACCTCTATGAAGGCATTTCATAACAGGATTTCCTTATGATACCATCAACAAACTAAAGTTAAAACAAAAAACCCAGATCCAGAATAGATAATTAATTAAATCAATTATTCAGATTAACTGACCAAGAACTAACCCGGAACCCTTTACTGGTATAATGATTACTGCCGATCAGTATCATGATGGATATATTATGTAGTGCTAGAAATGAATTCCATTTCAAATGTGTGTATCAAATATTGCAAACATTCGGTTGTACAAATTAAATAAACAATTATAAATAAATACGTTGAATTCTAAGAATTAATAATTGCATTGCTATTACGACTAATATTATTTCTTTTGCGTTTTTTAACAATAAATTTTAATTTTTACAGTTTCCGAATATCTGAGGGTATTTGAATTAAAATGTTTTTATTGAAAATCGAGTTAAACTTTTTCGTTCACTCGCTGGGCGGCATTTTAACGCTCCAGTAGACTTATAACATACAACCCAATAGACAACGCCCTTTACATTTTAATAATAACATTATATAATTACATCTGTTTAAATTTTATGTAACTTCCTATGTTAGCTTGATTACAATGTTTTAATCGACGAAAAAAATATTCATTAATACTTCATTATTAATCACTAATTAGTTCTAAGGCGGCGAACTGTCAAACACGTTTGTTATAATTAACATACTTCGAGATATCCGCATTAAATATTCAGATATTATAAGATAAATATAATTCCTATTATCCTCCTTTGTTACAGTACTTCTGTTATATCTTACGTAAGTATATTTTAAATTTATATAAGGCATTTCGGTTGCAAATACAGATTGAACGTACAGATATCGTGTTTTTGTCTATTTGAATGCCAGGGCTAGGCATTAGATTAGAAAAATAAGCTATAAATTCGGTAGAGCCTAAAGTAGATCGGTTAGTAAATAAAATAAAATGATGCACGAATAATATTGATTGCACAAAGGCCGATCACGAATAGCCTGTAATTTTGGTTGCCTTCGCAACGACTACCTGATGGAAGCCGTTAGCTCAACACAGATTATAAAAAAGTCCGATGGAGTATAAACACATGCGTATAAAAACCGCGTCCTGGGTTCTATGATTAAGGATTTCTTGTATTACAATACCACTAAACAAACACTTAGACTGTAAAGTCGCCCCTAGCCAAAACTAAAAAAATATTTCGCATAACGACCATTAGGACAATAAATAGACATAATACTACATCACAAGCTCACTATTCATTCTGAAAAAAAAATGCCTACATTTTTGTACGTAATAACAAGGAAACACATTATATGTATGGAGTATTTAACTTAGTCATCACTTAAGAATTTTAACTAAATTGATGACCTGCGTAACGGAACGGTTACCACACCTTTCTGAATCGCAGTAGATTCCGGGTTCGATCCTCGGCCAGACACATCTGAATAATGAATTTGGATGTCTCTTCTGAGTCTAGGTGTTTGTGTGTGTGTCCATGGCATGCACGACACAGGAGAAAATCCTAGTGTGGAGAAAGCGTATAATGCGCTCTATCTACTGATTTTGAATAATCTGTGATCGAAGGTGTGACGGCGATGGTCATTCCAATTGTGACAGCCGAATCGAAAGTAAGAGACGTAAACGATTTGATAATAGAAATAAATTTGAACCATTTTTTATTCTTTGTTGTTATAAATTGCTGCTAAATGGGCGGATAATCAAAAATATTTGACGGGATCCGAACAATATTGCAGTAACAGACAGTTACGTATACTTCGGTAGATTTAATATTATAATTGAACTTACTCTTGGGTACTTTTTTTACTTCGCTATTGAACCTGTGTAATCAATGTATTTTTTAAATAAAAATGAAGTAGCAAAGCATGCAGTCCATCTGATGGTAAGTGGTTACTGCTGCCCATGGATATCTCTAACCAACTTCATATAGAACAGGGGTTCTATCCAAAGTCGATCACAGATGCGTTGTTACTCCCGAAGACTAAGATGGTCGCCTCATATATAAATGAGCCGGCAACCACACTCTTCCACCGAAACGCAAGATCTGCTTCACGCTAGTAACAGGTGTCCGTTCGAACTACATTGGTTCTATCACCTAGAAAGATACGTGATTGATACACATTTTCCTACACTTAATATTTTCACTCTAAAAAATATTGCCCTTTTCTTTAATAACGTTTGTGCTATAGTACACAACGCTGTACAAAAGAAGTAATATTTTAACACATAACATTTAAAAAAATCTACCTATCCTACCTGGGACCTACAATGAGCAGCGCAATACAGTGCTTCATTTCCATTTATCAATTTAACCATGATTTAAAAAGTCCTTAACATATCACTAATCGATCAGCGGGTGCCCTAGAAATGTTGTCGTTAACACAATAGTGATGAGGCTTCCGATAAGGGCTTCGGGGATACGTTAAAACGGTGCATGTCGATAATCTCGATCTTTTGCATTATTGACGAGCTTCGCTTCAATAGAATATGATGACACACGCCATTACGGCCTTCTGTCGCTTGTCACACAGTAAATTCATGATATATTTTCATTCGTGATGAAACGTTTAGTCTGCTTGCTTTGATTTTATCGCACTGTTTGGTTTTTATTGTAAGCTGTTTTTTATGTAATAGGATTATCAAATGGTAATCATTGAAGCATATAAATATTGAAAGTTATTTTAAACAGATTAATCCTTCTTGAAGTCGATCCACTAATGACTAAGTGAAAAGGCATAAGTAAAATTACCATACTGTCTTTCAATATATCATTATGTAGAAATAATAAGATATTCTGCAATCGCATACTACCTTATCAATGTCGCAAATTAATTGGCATTTTAGATAGTTTTTATATTTAGTCAACATTTACGTTGCATGCGTTTTCGGGTACTTTGAATATATAATCAAATACCCAAACTAAATTTCACATAAGCCAATAACACAAAGCTAGCATAAAGGACGAAGGTGTACAAGACGTGTTTTTATTTTATTTAGCAAGATTGCAAAAGCATTTAGTTGAAGGTGATCGGAGGAATTCGAGAGATGTGTCTGCGTCGCGTGCCTCCGTCCCGCCCCGAGACAAATCATCGACTAGCATCTTATCGAACGGGCACATCTCTAACGCTAAATAAATCGTTACTGGACCGCTCCTCGGACGACCAAATAGTATTAATGGCAAGAGGTTAATGGTTCTGAAGACGTTTGAAATTGATCGACTTCTGCATCTCACAGCGGCTTGAATGGATCACTCAGATAAGGAACGTACAGCCTGATGAGTGATTCGAATTTAATTCGACAACCAATATAGAACTGTAATGTTACGTCCATTTATTCTAATAGAATACTGTAATAAGACTCTTCTAATCATCTGTTCAGGATTTTGCGTAATACAAATTATGTAAGATAATTAATCGTAAAGCAATCTATTATGTTTTAAATTATCCTTCGACAAGATACGAGCTCTGTATTTATAAATCTAATGTCGTACAGTTAAAGTCATTGTTGTTTGGTTTATGTTTTGCTTTCTTGCCTTTGACGCCTGATGTTAGGTAACAAAAAGTGACACGAAAAAGAATTTCCGATACGAATTCTGCAAGAAACCGACCACAGATTCGTGGCTACTCTTCAAGATTTAAAAAGCTTAATGTTATACACATTTGTGGTATATATAACACAAATTTGGTACTTTTGCCAGTGGTGGATTAACAGTCAGTAGTCTAGCCTATTCAAATAATGTGAATGGTATCCAAAATAATTGGCGAAGAAAGGAGTCAAGAGAAAATTGCGCAATTATGGTAGATATTTGCATATTACATTAAAATATTTAATTAAATTTCGGGTAAACCTTTTAAATTAAAAAGACAATAAAAAAAAACTGTTTCAAAATATTTTAAATTTTCCGAATTCTTATAAGGAACATGTTATGTTAAATAATACTTACACGTCAATATTAGGAAAAGGTGCGTCGCAGAATGAACACCTGGGATCCGTGTCTTCTCGTTCCTCGTCTTCAGTCTGCTGGGGTCCAGAGGAAACGCTGGAGCCTCCACGACCTGAAATAGATAGAAATACTCGATAAGTTTCAATAGGGTGGAATGAGAGTCTGGAATAAAGTCAGTCACATGTGTTGTTGCCCGCAACGAAGTCGAGACGCCTTTTGTAAGGAACTCTGCCAATATAAAACCGTTTAAATCATAATACAGTAGCCCATTCACAATGTTGTTATTAGCAGATAAAATTTACAATTGTATATTCTATATCATAAAATAAAAGAAATGGTCTAGTCTACAATACAAATGAGTAAGCTACTGAAATTTCTAATGGCGTTAAAGTTTGATTTACAACTTTAACGCCATTTTAAAACTTTGACGTGAAAAAGACAACCTCAACGTTAAAAAAAAAACCAAAGTAGCGAACTAAACCTTTACATCTTTTATATTAACATAAACAAATTACATATATATATATGGAAAACATAAGAAGATATATATTTTATATTTATGACGTACTTAAATTAACGCGTCGATGAGAACCCTATAGGTAATTAAATCGAAGAACTTTCATAACAGGATGTTAAAATCTCCTCAGTGAGATAGTGACGTGAATTAATTTGTTATTCATTAAGTATTTCATGTGCACTGCGGCGTCTAGGTACACTAGGATAAGATCTTAAGCATCGGTGAATCATGTTTGGAATTATTCATCTTTCACCCACTTTACAACTCTTTCTACTTAGTTGTGAAGAAATATAGGTATTTCTACGAGTATTTTAACAAACATTTTGCAAGATAAAAAAAACTTGGATTAGGATTTATACAAAAAATAAATGCGTTTTGTATATTTGTCTGTTTATGTATCCTGTAAAATAAGCGTAAACTGATAGGCCTTTGTCACTTAAAGTTGCTAATTTGATAAAATTAGATACTACTAAAAGTAGACGTTAAGTAGATACAAGGGAATAAAGATTAACATGTAATCGTTTGTTTAGAATGATGTAGGTATGTGCATTATTTTAATAATCATTAAAATAATTCAAAAGATTTTGTTAATTAATGAAAATAACTATGTTATTATTTGATACTTAACTCTAGCAATGTCCTTAACAGTGTAATAATTGTAGCAAGTATGTAATTATTACACGTATGTCTCGTGTAAATGAATATAATAATATGTCTCCTTATAAGAATATATTACTCTCTAAATAATTCAGTAACTTGTCTATAGTCGAATTATATAAGTGCATATCATTATCATCGAGTTTCCACTTCATACGTAATAGACGAATCTCAAGCTACTGAAAGTCACGACATAGTCATAATTGTCATACCCACCTACTCGATTAAACTTTTAAATATTCGTAGGTATTATTTCCATCCCACCTAATGAATTCTCGTTGGAACAAAGCTGTATCTTGCCGTGGTCCGTGTTCAAATTTATGATTGGACGATCACGCGTTCGCTCGGAAGTATGAATAAGTATAAAGTGTTCTACATTGACACATGCAAAATTAATTCAAGTCACGACAAGAGACGCCACGCCTCAAACATTGTCTAACGAGAAGCGGGCACCGCATCCGTGATAAGGCAAGGCTAGATAAGTGATATCATCGGTGAAGTATGGTTTAAAGGAAGAAATGAAGTAATTGGAGCGTTCGTTTGTTCACGAAAGTGGTGGGCGTTATGTGGTTAATTTATGGTAGAATCAATGTAGTGTTCCTACATTCCTACAATTAATTGAGCATTAAACAATAAATACCTCCATACGGCAAAATGAGGCATGATTTTTAACAGACGTTTTTAGAAATTACTCGTAATGAATAGTGTATAGTATTTTTACTATACTGTCTGCACACGATAAATTAAAATTATTGAAATATTTTAAAAAGGAAATTCGTTATTAAATCTTATAGAATCGGTTTTTATTTATCTTTGGTTCCACTCGCAGAGCTATATCAAGCATTTGTGACGATTCTTGTCGTTTTGATGCAACAACTTCTAGAACTATTATTAGACGTAGATGCATCTAACCATTTATAGTTGTAATTAGTCTAGAACATTGTCATTGTCGCGAAGATACATTATCAAAAAGAAAAAATAGACTTACCTAAAAACTAGGATGCTACACGATTCACTGATGCTACCTGAAGAGGGCAAGAGTCCACCAAACAGTGAATGATGTCAATACTACACTGAAGTGTTGGTTACAAATTATCAGGGGGCAAGTCGCCCCCACCCCACCTGCCCACGGGGGTAATATGCCCACTTGACCCGACTTTTGCATTGAATAAAAATCATCTATGCGTGACGCCATCATGTGTGGGTTTGACTCGTTAATTCGACTTTATTACTATTGAAATGCTTTTTGTGATTTTTCTTTGTCGGTTAATGTGTTCCTTGATTGAGTTGACATAGAAAATTGCGAAAATTTCTTAATGATTACTAATTACCTACTACGATTGTATTTGACCTGAAAATCACTTTACCTTTGAGAAAATAAACCTAAGTATTATTTCGGCGGTAGTAACTATTAATCTTCAGGGGTACATACTTCGTAAAAACACATATGAATAAATATTATAGTAAAATCCCTATATAAATTTAAATAAAGTCCTAATAAATCACTACAAAAAATTTAACCCCCATTTAAATGAAAAACCATGATTTTTTCTCAATTTTTCCAGGTGGAATTATTTGTCAATTTAATAAATGAAACGAGGCCTCTACAAAAACTAGTTTAATAATATTATCTATAATATTATTACACTAGTTTAAACAATTAATACTATGAAATAATTTATACGATTATAAAAATCGTATAAAATAT
>DWNE01010376.1:0-10377 GCA_018249875.1 Cecropterus toxeus
GCCGCAAGACTTAGACCACAAAAAACGAAAATCACGTATCTACCACTTAGGCGATTGTACGTAGGGAGTGTCGATTTGTAATCAACCCTAGATATGATCAGTGTGTTACCTGAGGTGATGCATTGCTAATACTGAGGACTAAGTTGGAACGCCTCGAATAAGTATGTTTCTCTCGCCATATCCTCCAGACTAAAACACAGCAGCACTTAAACTGCTGTTATTAGGTAGAAATGGGTATGGTGGAGGAACTTGCGGGATTGAAACACAAAGAGTTCTACCACCTTCAAAATATGTAATTGAATTGCGATTTCCACCCGTAACATTTCCATAACAAATAATTAAACTTTGTCATGCCTTGTCGTAGATCATGAAAATGAAAATTCTCCTTAAAAAAGTAACATTTTTATTTCACTTCCAAGTGACATTGATATAAAATAAGGCACTAGAAATATACTCTTTATGCAATGATTTCTTTCTAATTCTTTTTCAATAATGGCGTCTCCGATCAAACATCGCACTTCTCCCCTCCTCTCCTCACAACACCTCACCTCCTTCCCCTAACCCCTCCCCCTTGTCACCATACCTCAATACAGTAAAGAATTTCACCACTGCTCCGTTAAGAAAAATCTAGCTTTACAGTTCACTAAGTGAGTGTACTTTGTTACAGAGAATTGTCATCTTACGGACTGCAACTTTTGCAGATCACTGCACCCTTGCATCAATATGTATGTGCATTTTATTTGCCAACAGAGTTTTAGTATTCCGAGCGCGTCATTTGACTGCAACCTGAATTATACCTTGAATCATTTAGCAAATAGCAATTTAGGAACAGAACGTGGCTTATGTAGTCGTTACGAAATCGAGGACAGATTAACAATACTTAGTGTAAGAAAGAGAAATTGGTTTCCTCGAAATATCCGGAATGATCCTGTGGAATGGGAGTAACTGATTTGCAGTTGGGCAAAAACAATAACATAGTTATTACAATGTATCCAGTTTTCTAAGTCGATAAATTAATCAATACACACTGAACAAATTTACATATATTGTTAAAGTTTAAAAATCTCAAGAAATATAAGCAGTCTTTTATTTGGACCACTACATCTTTTAAGTACACATGAAACCTCACATAAAGCACTACTAGTATCTGTGGGCGGGCCAACCCCTCAAGCCTTCTTAAAAAATATTTTACATCTCTATATTAACCTTTATTATCCATCTATTGTTATCTATCTTTGTCGTGATTACCAAACATTCGGATGGATGATTGTAACGTGACGTGGTGCCAAACATTCGAATGGATGATTGTAACCCAATTAAGATAGTTTGTGAGAATAGACATCCTCACAAACATATAACAAAATAAGAATATAATAACGGAAATTTTATTCAGTCATATTATTTTATTATAGATGTTGCATTCCGTATCCGCGGATCAGAATACGATAACAATTACATCACACAGATCATAAGTAAGTTGCAACAAGCGATCAACAATATATAAACAATTTGTTAAAAAAAAAACTTAAATCATATTGATATAATGATATTTAATTTAAAGTCATAATATTAGACGTGATGTAAACAGTTACTGAACAGTTGAGCACCAAAAATACGTAATACTTAATATAAGCAGTAATGTTTTTAAATTTTAATCAATTACATTTTTTGTATATTACAGTAATTTGTTATTTTATTAAAATAAAACATATTTTCTCATTGGATATCTGTCAATTTTCCATTTGGATCCCAAATTTTTCTATTTATATCTACTATATATAACTGATATTAATGTAATTTATTAAGCTGAATTATTTAAAAGATACTATTACTTGTACCTATATCAGCAAATTTATAATAACATAAAAGTTTATTTTAAAAATTGAATTAGTTGTAACAGCGTCTAATTCTACACTAAACATAACTCAAAATATAATGTACGTAAATAATCTTTTGAGTATATTGAACAGGAACGTCTGCAAATTTGAAAAAAGATCTTTGATTCTTAGATATCTGTATGTCTGAACCTGATGTCGAAAAATATAGATTCGCTGAAGAAAAGGTTATAATGAAGAACGGCAGCTGCTATTCTATCGTATTTCAATTCATTGGATCGATCTGAGAATTTTAGTAGAAGTCTTTAAAGTTTAGTAAGTTTATTCGTAGAAGATTTTAGGAAGATTTGAGGATAGATTCAGAAGGTAGTAATAACATAATCTTACCTTATTAAAACTCATTAGAATGTTCAAGTTCTAGTTTTATTATAGAAGGTCTGGAATCTAGCAAAATAAATTGTCTTTATTTTTTGTAGGCCTACGGGGACACAAATTGTACTTGTTTCAATGTTTTTTTTTTACATTACCACTGGATCGGAACACCTCAACAGAGAAGATCCGCCAAGAAACTCAAGGGTTTGTCTTTTTTGTTGCATATAGCTATTTTTACAATTTCTTTTTACATAGCAATAAAAGTTAAAGGGTTTTATTCTTGACGGTCATAAATGTAGAGTGGCATTTTACAACTTCCACGAATAGTAACAGACTAATACGTTATTCATCATATATAAAGTAAATAGTAAATAAGCATCTACTGTTATCAACTAAATGTTATTTCAATACAAAATTGTATTACAAAACATCACCAGATATGATTTTTGATTGCAACTTGATAAACTTGTATACATAATGCTTTAATATTGACATTAAACTAATTTAATTTTAAGTACAGGTAAAGATGTCAACAAAATGTGACGCAAACGATAATTACTTGAATTATGTAACTCACAGTAAGTTATTGCCGAAACTCACATTAAAACTGATTTATTTTTAGTGTTATAAGTCAATTGAACTTAGGAAATGCGAACAAACCATGCGTAATACCATGCCCATAAGTTCGTCATTAATAAACCAGAACTGAATGGTCGACTTCGTAAGTATTAAATGCCATCAGAATATTTTCGATTAGCTAACGGCGTCCGGCAACACACAGTGAATCAAATTACCGTCGCCCCTTTGTGAAATTCGGAACGGGTTTTTGAATATTTATGCCTCATTCAAGGTCCTATAAAGGATGATTGATGTTAAATCGAGCACCGGCACTTGTTTTATTTCAATTATCAATCTACTAGCTTTGCCCCGCGGTCTCGCCCGGTACTACGTAAAAAAAACTAACAAATATACATAGGGTGATGTTATGTAGCCTATAATCTTTGTCAGTAAATGGACTATCCTACACAAATACATTTTTTTCAATTTAAACCAGTACTTTCTGAGGTTAGCGTGTTTAACCAAACAAACAAACAATTCAGCTTATAATATCAGTATAGACAGATTAATATATATTACGATACATTCGTTATACATGCTAGTTCTTAAATTGTATGTATGTTGCGGTTGACGAAAGTGGTACAATTGCGGTGGCAAATAGTCACAGTCCGTAAAGATAATAAAAGCCTTGGTTCGACCCCGGGGCACCATCATCACACCTATTTCAAATAACAGCAGTCCTCGGGAGTAGCAACGCATCTGTGACTAATCTCAGACATGACTCTGATAGTATCTAGGATTAATTACAGACTTACATGGGCGACAGGAACCTCTTACCAGCATGTGGAAGTAGCTTGTTTGCTACTTAAATATTATAAAAAGATGCAAATTAAATGAACTTTCTAATTAATTATTAAAAATATATCTCATGTAGCAACGGAATTCTAAACCACCTTAAGCTTATCTATGCACTAACAAATGTAAATATCAACACAGATTCTGTGCTTTGTAATTTTTTATTCAAAAAATAAGTAGCAAATAGAATTATTTTAATGTTAATGTATTTTAATGTAATTCTTTTAATGTTTCTCCAAATCCAACTATACATAAAGTAATAACTAAAATAATATAAAAAAGATATGTATAATTAAATCCAGATTTCAATGTCTATAACATTCGCCACAGCGCAACGTAAGTTTACCTTTACTAATTCTATATTCGGCTATTGTCACCTTTTTAAATTATAATAGTGAGCCATACATATACATATGTATAACATACGTTAATACTAACACTCGCGCTGTTTTAATAATGATGTCCTATTCATTGCAAAAATTCCATCACGGATTTTTTTACTATAATTCATAATGTGGCGTCGTTTAAGAAGGTAAATAAAGAAGTCGGTTAAAATATAAACTGTTAAAGTTCTTCTTTTGTTAAATATTTGTGTGTTTAATCTACGCTTCGACTCATGACTGAATTTTAGGTGATCTTATAGTAAAATCATTCATGACATTTAGATGATTTTGTTTGATTTAATCATAAGTATCCTCAAAATTTTAGTTTCCCAGATCTACAACTAAATCTAACACTAATAAAGCAATAGTTAGTACGGTCGTTTATAATTTAACAATATGCAGTTTTGAACCGGGCATAGGTCCAGTGCTTTTATAGATAGATGACCTACGCCGTATGCGGTGTAGGGTAGTTATGTATAGTAGCTAATGCTTTTTTTATACCTAAACCTAAGGATAAGGCAGACGGGCTACCTGATGGTAAATAGTCACCGTTGCCAATGGACATGTGCAACACCAGGGGAGTCGCCAATGCATCGCCGGTTTTGAAGGAGAACTCTTTTCACACCTTTTTTAAAGAGCCCCATGTCATAGCGCACCGGGGATACCTCGGGAGGAAACTCATTCAACATTCCAATGCTTAATTTTCATGAGTTTTTCGATACATTAAATGACATTGGTCCGTATAGCATTCTTTTCATAGAACTAGTTAAGGCTTATAGAAGTTTTTAAAAGCGACAACCATACGTCAATCCAAATTTTTATCCTCACAATCCATATTGAAAGTGCTTAGTGCAGTAACCTCCAGACCTATTTTTGGAAAACTATGTGTGACACGTAAAATGTTGCAGCCATTATATATTTTCAAATAACTTAAATATTACAATTATAAATTCCTTTCCTCAGTTTGAGTCTCGGCAGCCCACTACACCTTACCTACATTTCAAATTAAGTTATATGTCATCTATTGTGCCCGCTCCTTAGCGGGTGTGTCCGTGTCACCGCGGCACACAAAGCACGCCCCACTTGCTCGTCCCAACGGGTAAAAATGTAATAGTTACCAAACTAACTTTAAACCGTGACTCCACTCACTTGCTATCAACTACGCTGAGCAGTCGCTGCTTATGTATTTGGTTTAAAGTTCCTTGTAGTAGAACTGTATAGAGATTTGTAGGTAATAAGTCAGCGCTATCGAATTAAAAAAAACTAAAAATAATTGTACAATCATGTACCACGTGTTGTTGCATACGTACAATGTAGAAGTAAGTTTTCCTTATAAACAAATCCCTCTAACAATACATCAACTACCTAAAACTTCTCAAGATAAACTAATTATTTAGGAAAAAACTTACCTACGTAACACTACATGTCTATTCTTAGCAGCTAAATTTTTGCTTTAATTAAAATAGTGCTTAATGGGTGCAAAAAAATATAGATTAATTAAATTCTACGAAGTTTTCTGCTTTTTTATATGCTATCAGACAATCTGTTTAAATATACGGGAAGTATTCGTTAGCTGGTTTTATAAAAGTCCGAATAATTTACACCATACTACTATTAGTATTTTACTTAATAGGACTCTAAACGCTTTGTCTAAGTGTAAAAGTAAGTAAACAAATACAAAAATAAGAGAGGTACAGCTCTCTTTCAATAAATTAACAAAAGAAATAAAAATATTTGAGTGGTACATCTGTAGTATAATCCACTCAATGGGATTAAATTATAATCATACACACAAGCCAACATAATTATATATACATAGAGACTAGTGTAACGGAAGTGGTGTGTGCGTGGCCTAACAATATCGTCCATTGGTCCCAGTCCTGCACTTGACCCTCTAACGGTATTTTATATTGTTTGATTGGACTCGATTTTTATGCAGGATTTCTTGTCGGCCACTGTTCATATAGTTAGTATACGTTCGAATACTTCATTGTTGGAATGAAATACATTTATATGACACGTATTTTTCCTGACAAATCACACTGGAGTTATTAAATAACTCACAGAATTTATTTCTGTGACTTATATTATTAATTGTTTTTATCCAATTTACCCTATTAAAAACTTTATGTCATTTGTAGTTTGTTTACTGAGCAAATTATTGTGTACTTTTAACAATTCTTGAGAACATTGTATTTTTAAACATATATATCGGTAATAAATAAGAAAATAATAATCTTAGTAACAATTACCTTAATTATAACTTTTTTTATTTATTTTCTGATTAATTAACTAACGAACACTAATAAAAATTTACAGTATAATTCCCATATACATTCATTATAAATTAAGACAAATATCAATTTGAAAAGTAACGTTTTTTTAATTGTTGCATATCTACATATTTAATAAACACTAAAACTTGATCTAGCTTCGACGAATTTACATTAAATATATAGGATATCGAGTCCTTTTACTATTATTATTAATTATTCATTTAAACAAATTACAAATACATTAACTTAGCATATTTCAAACTGTGAATTAGATATCTAGACTGTCGCAACCTGTACTGCAAATTTTGTTTATATTAATGCGATATTTATATTTTATAATAAAATGCGTATGTTACTAATATCTTAATGACTGCCACTTCCTAATCTCATAAGTTTATTTACGATATTGAAACTTTTCGTCTTATTCCATCTGTTTATCTGGTCAGTGATTTTATAACTATTTATTCAATTTCAAAACAAGAAAAAGAACTTAAGACCCGTATTGACAAACATGTATACCTATACATATAAATGCTCTTCATACAAATCTTGTAGTCTTGCTAATAGATATTAAAAATTCCGGAAAAAATACTCTCTACCGATATGGAGAGTAACACAGGTGATTTAAATTTCAATAAATATTATATTCTATATTCGCAATATAGTATTAGTGCCATGGAAATACAGAAAGACGAGTGTAATACTGTTCAACCCAACATAACCAAGCCCAATACAGCGATCTGCAACAACTATTAATTTTATAACCTAACTATGCGATAAACAGACTCAGATTTTTTTCAAAACAGATTAACTAAACTACAGCTATGTTTTGAGTCATTACTTTATACATGACATATTTAACTAAAATACTAAAATTGATATATCATATACAAACAGAACACTTACCGTTTATTAATCTTTATCTGTTCCTATCTCTAACGCAAGATATTTGAATAAGCAAAGGTCGACTGGGAAGGTGTCACAGCCACTATATGTATGTAAGGGTGTTCTTATGTTTTGGAAGTCAGGTGTGATTGTCGGCTCAAATTCATATGAAACAACCTTAGTCCCCGGAAGTAGCAAAGTATCAGTGATTGGCTTCAGATAGAGCCACAAGTCTTTATAAAGGTACTTGCAGGTTTCCATAGGTAGTAACGACCATTCACCGCCAGCTGTAGTGCCTGCTGGTTTGTTAATTCATTGTTAAAAAAATCTAAAACTTAAATTAATACTTTCGACCGCCGAGTGCTATACATAGCTTAAAAGCCTTACTTTAATAGCAACCTAATACAAAATGCCATGAAATGCTTTAAAGCAGTGATAGTTTTGAGCTGTTGCTTTCCATTAATGTTATGGTCGGTAGGTCTTATTAGCCCCGTTAACTAATAGCCGACATGTAGAGCATGCTTACATTTAACGCAATGAACCGGTGATAATAAGTCGTATATTCAACATATTTGTCTAGCTTTATTATACTTATTTAACAACATTGATATAGCAACCGATCATGCAGTGCATCCTTCGTACACCCGTTGGTATCTTCATATAGAACAGGGATTCCGAACTGAAGTCAATGACAGAGGCGTTGCCACTCCTGGAGACTAAAATTGACGCTTCATATGTAAGTCGTGCGACTAACTGCTAATAAATAAACTGCATAAATAACTGAACAAACTGCTTCAAATTCGAAATAGGTAAACTGGTTGGACATAGGTGTATAATAATAATTCAACTTTATAAAATATGAATTTTATTCCTAGAAGTATGAGTGTAGTCGTAAACAGGCCGCTTCTTACGCTAAGCAATATTTTACGGAATTAAGTATTCCACGTATGGTTTTCATGTAATTTAGAGATAAAAGCGAAAGGTCTCTATAAAAAGCCTTAACAAACTCTGAAATAACTTTTTATTATTTATAACTAGCTACATAGGTACTTACTTTTATAACTTTCAATAACAATCAATAAGGATAAATGTTTCAATAACCTCACATATATACAAATTAAAATATCGAAATAATATCTGGACAAAAATATTACTTAAAAAAATATGGATATTATTAAGTAAAAGCATCACAAACTAATATGAATGGTAAAATTAATTGTATTCCTTAGAAATAAATTGACGATAAATAAGGCTATTTTGTATTTGCATTTAAATTTCACAGATTTTATTGTAGTTTATATAGCAGTACGAATCGTATAAAGCCCTATTTTGTTACCTGTCACGAACAATCCATCTTGTGTCACAGTGGAATCTGCCCAGCTGTTGGCAATCAATATCGATATAGTTAATGAAGATTGAAGTTTCTGTCGGTACCAACTTTGCGACTGCAAATATAAAGCAGGGATACTGAACCTACATCGCTTTACCCACTCTTCTTAAGTTCCACTCCTCCTCCTTAAATTGAGGAAAATTGAGTTAAATAGGTTAATAGTTAAATTAATAAGTTAATAGTTAAATTTAGTTACTTTAAAATTTATTTTGGTTGAATTTTATGTATCTCAATATATTTAGCGAATTAAAAGTCTGGCGAGTTTAAATAGACGATTTAGTGCTAGAAAACGAAAAAAATAAATGTTAAGAACCCTTTAAGAACCACGCGCTTTAAGAAACTCCCCAAAATGCGATTATATCCACAGACTGCATTAGGTCCCTTTTAATTTCACGATACGATATGTTTAAACGAAGTCACGAGCAGATCTAGTAGTCAATACACAAGCTAGAGCGATGAAAATATCGATTGTGACATAGTTAGAGAGCTAATGCTACTTATGCGTGCTGTGTCAAAATAGGCTTTACAGAATGACTGTTGCATTAGAATGCATTTGTTGAGGAGAATAGGTATTGAGAGCTATACTTAATAATTTTATTAGTATAGCTTTCTACAAACATATAACAAGGACAATAATAAAAAGTATAAGGCTTTTAATTATTTTTATGACATTTATTTTATTTGCAATGTAACAAAAATATTAAAATAATAATTGTTAATCTAATATGCTTTGGTAATAAAATAAAATAGAAATTTAATGAGACATTAAACACACACATAATAGTTATTGCACAATTACCCAAGTACGAACATAAATTACAATAACAATATAAGCGAAGACCTTGTCGATAGTTATTATTTATATTTTCATTTATATATTTATTTATATTTTCACTAAACATATTAAGCTTTACGAAATAAATGAAGTTATACATAGAATCAAACGTGTCATATATCATGTGTTGTATTACACACATGTATAGTTATATTTTTAAACGATAACCGCTTTCATTTCATATCGAAACTGTTGTTAAGAATTCCGTTTAATAAGGAATAAACTAGGATAAAAAGCCTCCAGAGGTAGCAGCCGCTATCAATAGTAATTTAAGATTTACAAAGTAGTAGAACCAGTATTGTTCGGATAGTATCACCGTCTCACCTATTCTAGCGATTTTGGTAGATGTGATTGCCAAGTCACTTTTACATGGGGCGACCATCTTAGTTCTCAGGAAAGCAATGCATCTCTGATTGCCTTCAGGTTGAAGCCCTGTTTTATATGAATTTGATGATGTCCATCGGCTGCAATGGCCATTTACCTTACCTACCTAACCTTACCATTTTAGGTATTACATGGTATTTTGGTCTTTTAATCGTATAAAATAAAAAATTATAAGGACTGCAAAGTATAAATTATATAAATTATATTTTCATTATGAAATTAAAATTAATAATTTAATATGTTTCTGATGGCAAATACTCACTGCCTGTTTTAAAGTACTCTTACACTTCTGTCTTACTATTTTTCTGATCATTATCTATGACTTAATTTTTATTTATTACTTTTACCATAGTTATCGAAGAGGTTTACAGCTACTGAGTATCACTATTTCATCCAATGAAAAGCAAAACCTGAATGGACTATTTGGATTTTGCTATCCTTCTTGGAGATCCTACGCTCAATTAAATTTATCTAAAGTAATATACAATCCCTCAGTTAGGTCGAATGTTTCCGGATGGCTTGGTAATTATGTAGTAGCAATTTATATACATAAAGTTAATCGCGTCATGCATTTATGAATGTAATATTGAAACAATATCCGTTA
>DWNE01010377.1:0-10376 GCA_018249875.1 Cecropterus toxeus
TTGTGTCCATGGCACCCACGACACAGGAGAAAATCCTAATGTGGCGCTATGAGTATACAAAGCGATTATGTTTTATCTTATCACAAGTTTTTGCTTCGCTTGCGTTAAGAAGTATTAAAATTGACAAAGTTTCATACATACTTTCATCCCATATTTTATCCTCCTGGGGGTAGAATTGATCGAAATCCTTTCTTAGCGGATGCCTACGTCATAACATCTACCTGCATGCCACATTTCAGCCCGATCTGTCCAGTGGTTTGGGCTGTGCGTTGATAGAACACTATGTCAGTCAGTCAGTCACCTTTAAGTTATATATATCAACAAAAAATCTTTAACGCTGTCGGTTTTTTTGTTTTACTATTTCAATTTTAATTCAAACAATTTTAGTAATTCATAATAACTTTATTTTTTCTATCAGTAGTTATTATATTCTGTGGTAATGAGTTATAGATTTAATCTGTAACAACTAACGGTAACCATGGTAATACTATAAACAAGCCAGTCATTTGTACAAATATTTTGATACGTTTTGTCCTATTTAGAATTTAGATAACTTGTTTAAAATGGAGAACGATGAAGAAGAGACCTTCGGGGAAGCCATGATGCTGGGCGCTGAGACCACGGAAGCTGAGAAGGAGTATGCTAAAGTAGGTTTTTGAAAAACTTTTTTTTTTCAATACAAATTGTGTGAGTTTTTAGAGCACTTGTCTGTGTTATTGGCCTTTTCCAAAGTACTTTTGTAATATAAGTAGCAGCGAGAGCTTTTACATGAGAAGACGCCGGGTAACCGCTGGATTCGGATAGCCCAGGTTGGGCGGAATAGCGCTCAGGAAAGGCCTATATCCAGCAGTAGACTGACAAAGGCTGACAGATATAAAAGAAACATCCACCCGTTTTTGCCTTCTCAAATGACGTTTATTAGAGAACAATCTATCAAAAACAAATAAACATAGTGTGATATTACACAACCTAAAGCCTTCCACGATAAATTTACTATTTAACACAATAATAATTTTTCAATTCGAACCAGTAGTTCCTGAGATTAGCTTGTTCCGCCAAACAAACTCTACTGCTTTATAATTTTAGTATAGATAATTATGTTCGTACATATCTATACTAAAATTCTATCGTATAAGATTCTATCTTATCATATAAGATGTAAACAACAATATTGATTTTAAATATATCCTGAACAATATACTCTCTAGGACAAATACAATTCGGGACTTAGGTATAATCTTGGATTCAAAATTATCTTTCAAAATTCACTACGATCATATGATTCAACGATCATATCGCCAATTAGGCTTTCTACTAAGAACTTGTAAACCTTTTAGAAGCTCCGCTATCTATAAGACACTATACTTTTCTTTGGTGCGATCCATTCTGGATTTTGGCTCTGTGATTTGGAATCCTTATCATGCTTGTCACATTAATAGGATTGAAAAGATTCAGAAAACATTCTTAAGAATTTTGGAGTACAGAACTGGGTTCCGCTGTCTGTAGTATAATACACCTTGCACGCATTGCACATTGCACGCGGTTTGTCGGTAAAAGAACATAAAATTCTACTCTTAAACCTGCGACGACAACATCGTATTGTTTGACAACATTATATGTTTTTATAAAATTTTAACTTTGTTTTAACTTTGTTTATACCCCTGATCTCTTACGTAAAATTAACTTAAGAGTTCCCTTAAAAAGTGTCCGTAGAACCAATGATTCATTTGCTGCTCCTAAATCTAGAACAAAATTTACCTTAAACTCATTTTTCACTCGTTTGGCTGCACATAACAAAGAAGTTGGTCATATCGACCCATTTTGCAACACAATTTCTAGATACAAGAAAAAAACTATTCACTTATTATTTAGCAAAATTACTTAAGTTTAATACCTATGTCTATATAAAAGTTTATACATAAACTAACATTAGCACTACCTGGTTATCACCACACTGTTCGATAAAAGAGTTATTTTGTTTAAAGACTTAAATATGTAAACTTACCTACACTAACACTATTTGGTTATCACCACACTGTTCGATAAAATATTGCAATGTATAACAAAGTTATTTCGGTCCTTACAACACTCAAAACTTGTCATTGGCAAAATGGTCATAAGACCAAGAAGCCATCACTCAAAACAAAAAAAAAAAAAAAGTTATTTCGGTGGCACTCAAGGTCTATAATTCTATGTAAAATAATTTTAAGATTAACATGTTATTTATAAAACTGTTTGTGTTCAAAATAAAATAAAATAATAAAATAAAAAGCTTTTTTTTTGTCACGTAGCGAAGCACGAGTACCTCAGCTAGTATATTGATAAAAAGTCTTTCATGCGAAGTCGGAGAATAGATATAAACAGTTCATTAGCGCTCCACAAACAGCATTCAAGTTTCAGCTTATGCCCGCCAACGTCTTTCTTAGTATAATTAGACGAGACGAGTGTCAAATGTAGATGATTAATAAATAAAATGTATTACGTAACCGCACATATAAGGTTCGTTAGTTTTTAAAATCTTTGATTTGAAAATACCTTTCAGTGACATTCTCAGATTTTTTCTTACTAATACCCTATACTTAAATTGCAGGCTTTATATTCACACAGTCTTTAGTAAGCTAGATCCTGAAGGGCTTTTACGTGCATGTAAGCATTCGAGTATCGTGTTAATAAGACCGTCAAGACGAGCGTTACAATGCGTATAGTTGGATTATAACAACTTTGAACATAGGACGCGCGGTGGGTGAAGCCTTCCGTCCTGGTTATTATCATAGGACAGCATTCATTAACCCTTCTCGAGACTTAATGTGTGGTTTGAAAACATTCAACATGAGGAACATGCAGCATGTCCCAGTAGTAGATATAAAAAGTTTGCTGGATGGATGTATATATAAAAATGAATCACAAATTTCTTTGGGCACGGCATCATATGACAGAAAAAAATTAAAAGTTGCACGGAAAATAAGAAAATTAAAAAACAACTAACAAGCATTTTCAATATTGACAGCGAACTCAATATTTGTACTTACGCCAAGACAATTCTGTCGGGTCATATCATCATAGTAAATACATAAAATAAATTTATACAAGTTCAGACGCATACGCACATGCATATGTGGTAGCATGCCGTCGTAAAGAAGAAAAGGTGCGGTGAGTGCAAATTCTCACCAGGGAAGAGCCCGAAAGGGCATCGCGCTCAGAGGACTCCGGTTGCGTTCCATTGGAGATTCCGGAGTCCTCCAGACAGCGCTGAGGACGGCCACCGGGGGGGTTTTAGTGCGGTAGAAATCTCACATAACCTAGCGTCGCTCCCACGGCGTCAGGTACCTTTTTGAAGGTTTACCTAAATTGGGCGAAAACCTGTAATATAGGCAACTGAACTCTCCCGGTGTGAATCTAGCATACTATAATTATTGACATTTGTTTTACTAAAGAGCTCAATGTACAGACTTAAAGAAACAATAGTAGTAAAAGTAGTTCTAAACATAACGACAAAAGATGTTTTAACTTTGTTATATTATATAATATTAGAAAATTTCTGAGTGTGTATGTGTGTTTGTTTGTGAACTATGCACATATAATTTTCTAATAAGACAGACGAACTCACGGACATCGGAGTCTTAGTTATGGATTTATGTACCTTTTGAGTGCGGAACCCTAAAAGTTACATGTACTGTTAAAACTGGTTAAAATATCCCAAATTTCTGCAGCCAGGCAGAATATTATGTTTCAGTGCCAATTATTTTTTAAACCATACACAATAATTGTATAGCGTATACAGTTACTATTTTAAAAAAATGTACTCTATTTTGTTTATTTGAATAAATGAAATTAATTAGTGCCTGCTGCGTTGTATTTTATACGTTTATAAGGTGTTTTGCCTACCATTCTAGAAATTGTTTATTGCCACAAAATAAAACAAATACCTACAAAGGAATGAAAATAAGTGATAAGGATAAAACAACTGACGTTCTTATAAGGAAACAATTTCTCCCAGACAACCCTTGTACCTTTGTAGCTGAAGATTGGAAAAGTACGAGATTATATGAAGATGTGTTCTGAACGTAGGTAAGCGTTTGTGGAAATAGAAAATAAATTACGGGCCCAAAGGGTTTTAGGATTTCTTAGTGTTCATTCAAATACTACTTTTTACCCGACTGCGTCAGAAGGAGGGTAATGTGTTTCGAGCGTATGTATGTATGTATGTTTGTATGTATGTCCATTTTTTGACATGCGGTACAGCCTTAAAGGCTTAACGGATTATGACGTATTACATATCATTAGAATCGTCTCAGTCTGCAGAGTGACATAGGCTATATAATTTTTAAAAATGGCGCCTGGACATAGAGGAAAAAGGGGGAGAAGGGACACTTTTATACTATAACGACAATATGGGTATCAAATGAAAGCTAGTAAATAGTCCTATCTAAAATATATATATATTTTAATACTTTTACTTGACTATTTTGACAAAAACTCATATAGGCGTTAAATTAAATATTATATTATAGGTATCATTATCAACATGAATTTCATTTTAAGCAGTCGAGTTTTTTGTTTTTAACCATGTTTCTGGTTTTAGATTAGATTGTAGTAGCAAACTAGCATCACCTGATGGTGGCCACTGCCGCCCATGGAAATCTGTAAGCATCTTCACACAGAACCGAACAGGGTATGTTATGTATGTTTGACCTTTTGACGCAATTGGGTAAAAAGGTTTCAAACAAATTCCTATTGCTAAGCAAATCAATCTGCCATTAATCAAGTCAGCATCAGCTGTCCAATCAGAATCGAGTCACAATCAGCCATAAAAAATCAAGAAATATTACAAGGGGGAGAGGGGCGATGGCATTTTTTTTAGCAATCGGTCTTATTTTTTTTTTGTATGTTACATTTTTATCAATGAATTTTTAGACAGTTTGGAAAAATCTAATACTTGAGGAGAATCTATTTACATAGATAATAAAGTTAGATCCATTTGCAACAAACCACTGCTTTATACATATATCAACTAAATCCTCCCCCTCCCCCATTCCTTTGAGTCATTGGACCTACCAGTCCGCACACATGACAATTGTAGAAAATCTGTATACTTGAGAGGACACCTCTTTACAATGGGACTAATAAGGGTTGAAGATGATGAAGATTCGTATCCTCGTACAAACTTAGACTTTAAGTGTAATAGATCTCCTCTGGCCTTTAGTACGCGATAACTCTAAAGTCATTACATTCAAAGTTGACAGTTACGAAACGATTACCCTAAACTTTCCCGTACCTCTAACCAAGACTTGCTGAGTTTGGGACCTGCTTCTGTAATAGACAGTGATAGATGCAATGCGCATTGGAACAGTGTGGCCGAGAGCTGGCTACACTGATAGATTTGGTAGGTAATCAGATTTGCAATTTCATTCTAACGAAGACGATTTCTAATAGTACTCACCGCAATATGATACATAAGATGATTTCGTTAAGTTATGGTTGTCTATGTATTCATTAGTTACGTTAACAAATATATCTGTAATTCAATTAAATAATGCTACTTTTATATTTTATAATAATATCTGTCTTATGTATCTTACGTATGGGTATATGAAAAAAAATGTGTGTGTCAGCTCCGACGCACTACTGGAGTTTACTTCTTAAGTAGGCACGATTGTTTAAACAGGCGCAATGAAATTAAATTAAGATTTTATAACATTTATATAAACATGCTCAATAACATATATAGTCGCTTTGCAGCATACTCTATACACGTCTTAATACACTCACAACCAGTGCAGCCAGATCGTGCGTAGAGCGTACCCCCACTATAAGTTGTTTTGTCATCAGTAAGAGTGAGACACACTACCCACTATCTAGCTGCACTGCTCACACCAAAAACGTAACGAGGTCATTCATTCAGTTGATTTTACTCCTTATTATTTATTATTATTTATATACTCGTTATTTTTCTCATACCGGGCGCCTTATATCAAAAAACCGATTCTTAAGGAGTAAACTCCAAAAATATGAATTGTTTGGGTTACATATTTGTACGCTTGTGAATTCACGATTTTTGGTTTCAAGAGCGATCAGAAAAATGCGGTGATGACGAAGTATCTTCCAATGAGAAAGACACTGTATTTTATATTTTTGATATCCTACACGGTATAGAAGCCGCTGTCTTCTATAGATATATATAGCATAGATAAACTATATTATTATTTTAATATCTATGTTAGTATTGTATGAGAAGCGCACATAGCTTTGAGGATTATGCAGCTTGTAATCGATTTACAAAGATAACATCGTCGGATGCGGTCGGTAGTTGGACGGGTTACATTGGGTGATTACATCCGAGACGGATTAGGAACAAACACTGTCCGCGTTGGAGCAGTTTGAAGGAGTATTGCCAGGCCTACTCTAGCTTTGAGAAGACACTCGTTCCCTCCATTCGACTGTGAATATCTATTTGTAACTAGTAACAGAAAACAACGCTTAAGACAAGCACTGTTTTCGGTTTTGCAAAATGTAGACAGGAAGACATGCATATCCGAAGCATTCCAACATAGTTCTCATGGGGAGCAATGCACCTTTGGTTGATCTCTTGGCCTGTAATGTTATCTGGGATTCGTTACAGATGTAAATGGGCAGCTATGTCCTCAAAAAAATAAATATAAAAAGGACTGCAAACATTTGCATTCAATGTAAGGGCACCAAGAGTGATTGAAGTATTTTTCCACTTCCAGCTGTTTAAGAAGGCAGCATTTTTTTTATATTCACGTCCTTACTGAACGTATGAATAAGATAAATGACAGTATTATTTAAGTATCTCATTCTTAGTTTTAATTATTTTTTTCAAGAACAACTTATTTATGAAGACCGTCCTAAAGAGAATGGACGACTTAGAACGGTTAATTCAACCAACTCGGTCGGCTAGACCCTACAACATTGATCGGACTGTAAATTTCACTTACAAAGCATTATACTTACGACGGAGCCACTAACTACCGAAGAGGAATTTAAGTTACGCAAGTGTGCAATACTCAGCTGGTGATTATGCGAAGTTTGTAAATTCATTATCGTATCTTTGGCGGAGGCTGGCAAGGCTGCCAAGTTTCTGTTTCCCTCCCTATAAGCTACTGATAGGCTTTTGATTAGATTCTGCGTGCATTTACACCTAGCCTTAACTTAATTTAATTAACATTACACACAGTACTTTTAATTTACTACTAATTTCTGATTCATTTCAGAAACCAAGTGGGAGAAGCAGTGTAGTTGAACCGAGGAGGTAATACAGCCACACCTTTATTGATGTGAGCAGATCTGACGTTTTGGTGGGTTCTGTCACTTTATGAGGCGACCCTCTTTTAGTCCTCTAAAGTAGCAACGGATCTGTGATCGACTTCAGATAGAACCTCTGTTCTATTAGAAAATGTTTACAGAAGTCCTTGAGCAACTGTTACCACTTACCGTCAGGTGGACTGCAAGCTCATTTTGTTAAATCTGATAAAAGGAACGTTAATAAATATGAAGATAAATATTAAATAAACACTCACGTTTAATAATACCTAGGTTTATGTGAGTCCGCAATTTAATTACAATCAAGTTAACGTGTAAATTCATTATCGTTTACCCTCGGACTAATAGAGTTTCTGTCGCCGTCTAATTATTTTACGGACTTGGCTTAATTGCGCTGTTTGTTGGTTTGAAATGAGTTACACGTTTTATGATAAATAAAATATTGTATGGATTTATAAGCACTGAAAGCGTAATATATAATAAGATACGGCATATTCCGTTGGAGTTCAAGTTCCAAACCGGAGTTTGTCGTCCAAATTTTTAACCGACTGCGTCAGAATGAAGGTAATCTGTTTTAGCGTATGAGCGACTTCAATGACAAAAACAATTTTAAATGCATATTGGTTAAGTTCATCTACACATTACATAGTACGTAGCGAAGCTCAAGATACTTCGATAAATCACGATGACGAAACTAAGTCCTACAAGAGGCGCTTTATTTATATGAGCGATAGCATACGAGCTAATCAAAATATTTTTTCCGTTTTATCGCATAGAAGTCGGTTAGTGTTTTTTGTTAAAAACATGATTTTTAGATAAACCTACGCGTGTATTTGTATCTATAGATTATCACTAATTTTGCTTCGTAAATATTAACTTACACGAATGCATTTACTGTACCATAAATACATACGTAAAATCAACTTTCAACAGAAATGTAAAATTTAAATCTAAACCATAACCCACAAAACTTTTAAATTGTGTTGAGGTAAATAAAGTTTAAGTACCTAATGAAAGACACAAGCCAGCCAGGTGTAAAGTTCTCATCAATACAAATTCATTAAGCTGATACGCAAGGTAAATTCTGTAAATTGTTGAGGAGTTTAATCGACCGTCTTTCCGCTTCATTATCAGTTCGAGTTCATACCTTCATTAAATTATAGTGCTTTAAAATACTTAATGAAAAAAAACAACACAGTAGTCGCCCCTAAGTTTTATGAAAGTTTCCCTCAATTTCTCTGAGATGCCTTCATGAAATCCTGGTTTTCTTATCCCGTGAAATATGTCCTTTCTAACAAAAAAATATCATGAAAACCGGTTCATAAACAACGAAACTATCCGCATAGTTAACGTGGTAAAAATTTAGACATGATTAATATGACTGGTTTAGTTTCATAAACAAAAAGTAAAATAAACTTTCACAGAAGTCTACTATTAATCAAAATTGTTACTGTTGTCATTTTCCAAGTTAACCTGGCAGCGTTATTTTTATTGAAATAATAATCACTAGTAAAGCCGTATTAAATTTAACAAATTTTATCAATCATTTATATATAGTTATCATACATAGGAGATAACTCCTTAATTCCTAATCACTCACGTGAAGAGATGGTTAACCGTTTATTTAGAAATCTCTAAATATTAAAACTTTACTTAAGTTACTGTGATCGTAATACCAAGAACCAAAACCATGGTTTTGCGATGATAGCGTCATATTTTGGGAATATTACTGTTTAATATAGATAAGCAAATAAAGGCCTAAAGTCCTGTTAGACCTACTTTAAATTTAGAGAAAATAACTTCACGTAAGAAAGTAAATCCAACATTACTGAGAAAACACTATATATATTATCTATTTATCTACTATATTCAGAACAATTCAAGTACTTTTTAATAAACTTATCCAATTATAAACGATAATTGAAAATGAAAAATAAATAAAGAAACTAAAGCTAAACTTACTGCAAACTATACTAATCTCACATAAAATATTTTAAATATCTATAGATATTTTCAATTTTAAGGTACCTACTACAGTACCTAGATTAAAAAGTTGAATGGGTTATGTAAAAGTATTACATTTACAACATGAAAGTAATAATTAATATACCTTTCATTGCCTAATTTTGCAGAGGAACATAGGTTCCCTTTGCATTTTCTACCAGCTTTACTATGGTGAGTGCTCCGAGGAACTCTTTGACCTAGTGCTTACACCACCCTTCCTCCATTGCAATACACGCCAACGATTGACATTCTATCCGCATCAACTGGACTCTTAGCAGTCCTGCACGGTTCGGTTTGCGCGCTCTTACCTGCCACGTACGTGCAAGATGTGGAATGAGCATCCTACTGAGGTGTTCCCGGAACGCTATGACATGGGGCTCCTCAAGAAAGATGCAAAAAGAGCTCTCCTTCAAAGCCGGCGATGCAATGTTAACTCCTTTGGCGTTGCAATCGGCCATAGGCGACGGTGACTACTTTCCATCAGGTGGCTCGTCTGCCTTATCGTTAGGCTAATACATAAAAAACATTTTACGAATCATTTTGCAAATAAGTGCATAATACTTTCGGTACATACTATAGTACACTAAGAAATAGTGTATAGTGTCACCATCTAGCGGCAGCAAACAGTAACTTTGTGAATGACACCCAACGAACGCTCGTCCGCATGCGAAACCCTCGTTCACTGGAAAAGTACAACATGGTATGATGTAGTTTACTTGTATTCGCTAGAGGTCATGTTAATATTTATTTCTTGTAAAAATATACATTTATTAACATACAATAAATTTTATACTAACCGACAAACGTTAAAAATATACAGAAAAGCTAATAATAACTCAATAACTTTTGTAGCTTAATATTCATTTTGTATGCTGTTTTTATACCACTAACTAGATGTCGCTACAATACGGCTTACATGTAATAAGATTACATCGAGATCCGAATACTTTGTAGTCATGTAAAAAAAATCTTTTAATTTTTAATTACACGTAAGAAAGAATTTCTAGTTGTTTAAAAATGTTTGATAATATTGTCATATTGTAATATGTAATATCACTGTAATATGAAAAAGGAACATGTAATTAGTAACT
>DWNE01010378.1:0-10376 GCA_018249875.1 Cecropterus toxeus
AAAATCGGTTCAGTAGATCCAAAGATTAGCCCCGTCAAACTTACAAACTTTACCTCTTTATAATATTAGTATAGATTGTTGGTTCTTCCTATACGGGCTTATCGGAATACGAATTGTTGGAACTGATTGATTGTGATAAAATAAGAAAACGAAATTACATCAAAGGTATTTAAAACTTTCGGTTACATAGGTTATTGATTAGACTTTCGCACAGACGTGAATTAAACCTAAAATAATATACTAGTAGGCCTCTTCTAAAAACAAGATTAAAGCTAAAACTTTAAAAGTCTATCTATTCTATAAAAGAGTTGATTTACTTTAATTATAGCCACGAATACGCACCATTAAACACCATTTAATCATTAAAAATCAAAATCTTTTTATTTATTTAAAGGTATCGCCACATACAGGCATAAGTCGTTAAACTTAAAACACTGGACCTCAAAAGAGACGTCCACAAAATTCACGCTAAAATACAATTTGTAAACGAAACCAAAACAACTTGAAATAACATTGTTTTTCTTGTGTACATAGAAGTAATTGAGCGAGTCGAAAGTGACTCTAAAGAGCACAACATACCTATAAACAAAATGATAGCGATAAACGCTTTCTGTTGATGGATATCTATAATTACTTTATTGTGTAGTTAGTTTAGTGTCCGACAAGGCCGCATCAAAGCCGTTTGAAGTACACATTGTTACATTGAAGACTGTATTTATATTTTAACATCTTACTACTGCTGATAGTTCGCAAATCTTTGAAATACAAATTGGCTTAACGCTGATATCTTAAGAGCGATCATTCTACAAATCGCCGGATGATAATGCGTACTCAACGCATGGTCGCTTAAAAGATAAGGGTATTGGCATACTCGTACAAACAAATTGCGATATAATCGTAATCGATGTGAGTAATCTCGCAGTTAATGTTAACGCTACCGTTATTTTACTGTTTCAAGAAGACATTTGCTTAACCACAAATCGGGTCAGTGAAGTAGTTGATACAATGAATGTCTGCTAGTTAAAGTGTAGTTTTGGTAGAACTCTTTGTGGTTCGACGCCGGAATCACCACTGCCATACCTATTTCTACAGCAGTATTGTGCATTGCTGTGTTCTAATCTGAGGTGTGATAAATAAGACATATGTACTTATGAGAGGCGTTATAACTTAGTCCTTAGGGGCAGCAACGGATGAAACGGATCGGACGGAAAAATAAAACGGATCTAATCTGTTTTTTTTTATAAATATGAAGTAGCAAAAGTTAAAATACGGAAATAGCAAACGAGCAGCCCACAGGGGGTCTATATGAAGTCGACCACAGGTGCGTTGCTACTCCCGAGGACTGAGATGTTCGCCTCATATAATAGTGAGCCGGCTACCACACCCTACCACCGAAACGCAAGAACTGCTGCACGCTAGAAATAGCAGTGGCGGTGGTACTTCCTCGATCGAACTACATTGGTTCTACCACCCGGGGTTGATTACAGATGTTCAGACGGCAGTGCCACTTATCAACAGGTGAACTGTATGAACGTTTACTACTTCCATATTGTAAAAAAAGTATTATCTTGTAGGAAAATACCATAAGAGCGTGGAATTCAGTAAACAGAAAAAAAAACATCAAATCAAAATCGGAAATCGAAAGAATTAATTTCGATGAGCGTGAGTTTGCATATACATACATATATTTACGTGTTACATACATGTGTTTACGTGTTGTTAGTATCCATGGAACATACTAGGTTACGCTACGTCAAACTAACAAACGCGTCTTATAAATAAATTAAAATCATGTCATCGTATAACTTCTACGTCGATATTTTTATGATTAACCTCACATACATACACACCACTATTTAATACGTATTCACAGAGTCCTATGGATGTGTTTTCATGCATCATAATACGTGTGCCTATGAATTTTAGATTTATGGAATATAGTCGCAGTAGGTATGACATAATGTTGCCTATTAGCTAAAACTTTGTGTCCCAAATGGGTTTTTCATGTTTATCCTCTGTAACATTGACAATCTAGTTTTAAATTAGATACTTTGTATTTAGCACTGTTTGGGTTTATTACTGTTTTTATGCGGATTAGTCGGTCCGGTGTCCGGTGTGGATTACATTATGCAATCCATCGGACTACATTAATACGCGGAGTATCAGCAGGTGTTCGATGAGCTATAACGAAATCTTAAATTATTATTAAATTGAAAACATATCATTTCCTAATGCATGCACTTGGGCTTCTTCAAAGAAGATGCATATAATCTCCTTCAACGGCGGCCTATTGGTTTGACTCTCCATATTATTTCAATCTAATCGCTTTATCGGCAATAAAAAACATTTATATAAAAAAGTCAAAGTCCTCGATTCTTAAGTCTTTTAAGTCAAAAATTCCTTTGGTTCGCTTGCCATTACATTTAAACTCCTTCAACTCCGGCCCTTTGGTTTTACTTTCCATAGCACCATTATCTAATCGCTTTAATTAAAATAGAAAATATTAGATATTAACATTAAAAACCTGAGTCAGTTTAGCGATCTTGTTACTCAAAAAATTCCGTCAGATGACTTGCAATTCCTTTTTTATTCGAAACAAAAAACTAGCTTGCACTCTTTATACTCCAGCGACGATGCTATCATATGGTGGAACATATTATGCAATAATGTTTATTTATTCCGCTTGAATCAGTTTTTCCGTTCTAAATAATCAAGGTAAAGAGAGTATCGTGTATTGAGCTAAATGGCTAACGAGTTTATTTATTAAGATGTTTAAAATGACGTTATAAATTACAACATTGCAGTAATTGACACAAATGTTGACCCGTGTGAATCAACGATCGCCATACCAGTCCGTCTATTTTGGGTAATAATCCCGATTAATATGCAACTTACAGGCTGTTTCCTGTGGACTATTGCTACTGGATATGCAATCCATACAGGGTTCTGTCCGATCACACGCCTTACATTTTTTGATTAGCTGAAAACAGATACCTTAAAAACGTAAAAATACCTCATAACACATTTTATTAAGAGGACAACAGCTATCGTCTTTAAATAGTTATTTCCATGAGAGATCACAGTGAATTGAAAACTATCAATTTTAAGTCCTTATTAAGTGGAAATTTAGCAACAAGAGGAATTACTGCATGGTAACTCGCGATAATTATATTTAACGAACACAATGCAAATGATTGCCACGTAAATAGATCGAATCATGCTGACGTCAATTTAGTGGCTTATGTAATGGTAAATTTGCATAGAAACCTTATTGTATTATACATTTAATAGTTGACTAAGCATGCGAGCATTATCTGCTTCAACAGTGGCATTGGCATTGACACGAGTATTAAGTTTTGATGCATTTGCATAATCTTATTATATTAACAACATTACCATACACTTATATAAGGTTCCGGTAAATTTAGGACTTAGTAATCTTAAATTGTAGGTTTGATGACGCTATTCATTTTATTAAATGGTTTGCTTATACGTTTCCTTTACATAAACATGACATTGAAAACAAAGGAATCATCAATTCGAGCATATAAATAAACAACAGTGCAACCAAACGTCTAGACAGTCTAATTAGAAACTTAGCTGGCTTCAAGTGTTGCATTAAAAATTCTGTGAACGAACAATCGAACTTGTCAAACTCCAAGTGCTTTTGAGCGTTCCTGTCCATTCGCTTGTTTAGTGACCGCTCGATAAAAGCCGCAAGCTGAATTGGTTTCCAGATGCCCTGACAGAGAGGTCAAATTAAATATCGATCGATACCTACCTTAGGTCTAGACACGCGAATTAAACCATTACCCTGCCTAAACTCGTTGACCTCTTGTTGATAGGTGGTCGCCTGGTTGCGTTTAGGGCTAGGTTTCTTGTGAGAAGATTGTTATCGAACGGTTACGTGATTTCCAAGTGACATTCTAGCTGGGGAATGTCAAACAAGCAAGAAATCTGAAATCTAGAAAACATTTAATTAACTTCAGCTAAGTTCATAGCAGTTCATACGGTATGGCATTAAGAGATTCTAAAAAGCTAAAATAATATCAAGATTTTTGTAAAATGGTAACAAAATCATCGAAATCAGTCGGTTAAGCTATTAAATTGATACCATCAAAAAGTACGATAAGCTAGTTACTGACTAGCTTATCGTACTTTTTGATAACTTTAATATCGTCAAAAATAAAGATCAAGATCATCTCCTTTCTTTACATTTTGGACATCTAATTATGAATCTGACTATAGAAGTAGATTTCCAAATGTTTATGCACAACCAGTTCTCCTTTTGTTCACCCTATCATTCCCAAACATAATATAGTGCCTGTCAACCCTTACAACAAATTGATGCGGCATTGGCCATTTGCCAAGCAAAGCAACATCCGCGATTACCGACAAATTGGTTGCTCTAGGCATTGGTAGGTTAAGTTTCGTAACCAACTCGGGTACCTATTCCTAAGTTCCGAATATTATCTACATTCGGAACTTAGCAATATGTACGTTGATTTCTGTTAAGACCTTAGGATGTTTAAACGAATACTAAGGTAAAAAATATGCAATAAACTCGCCATAAATTAATGGTATTATTAAGTGATATTTCAGCGTATTCTATGATGTCAAATGTGCAGTTTTTTACGTCGCATGTAAAAGGGTAGATTATAATGCATTGACTGATTGCTGTCAACGTAATAAATTTTCGTATCAAGGCCAATCATAAAACGTATATTATATCGATTGGAAATGCTTTTTAGCCAATAAAAGCGAAACGAATCATATCGATGTGTTTAAAGGCGATACGGTGAAAAAACCGTGTTTATTACCACGTTGCGGATTATGATAAATGATAAGTGAAATAATTTAGCGGATTATAAGATTTCTTTTGATATTCATCTTACTCAGAATGTAAACAAATTCCAATGAATGAAGTTGACAGTAAAGGAAATTCGGATTTTTGATGAATGCCTACAAAAACGGATTTTATTTTAAGTAATCATTTTTAAACCATATTTTTGAAAAACTAATATCGTTAAAGTACTCACATAGAATAAAAAATAAATAACTGAAACTTATAATATATATACATACCTTTTTTTTTGTTCTCGAGGGAAACCTTCAAAAGATACCCGACGCTTTGGGAGCAACAAGCAGGGGATGTCATAGACCTATTCTAATCCAGGACAACAGCTATTATTATATACACCCAATTTAATAGTTTTACATATTATCGTGTTTATTTCAGGACTACTGTAGCTGATCGCTATTCTGTAGGAATTGAAATTATTTGACAAAATTATTTAAGTACCAGCTTTAACTCTATTTGCATTATCGTAGAGAAAATTACGTCCATTAATTTGGTTTACGTTCATAAATTATATTTCTAAGAGGATTATACAGTTTAACCTTTGATTTGTATGCATTACGTTCTCATTCATTGGTATCCACTGGTTCTATGTAGTATACGCCCAGTAAAATGAATTTGATACGGGTTTTTATTTGCAGTTTCTGTACTATTTCTTCCTACTCCACCCAATCTTGCGCAATAGAGCGATGAACTGTTGATAGAATTTGATGATAAATAATATAAAACGCTTTCGCATGCGCACAACCTCTCCTTGAATTCCCTGTATTGTCACACTACAAACAAAAACATACATACATATAAATGACCAAACGCTAATGTGAAGTCATTAGTCATATGGTTATTATTTCCAGTGTCACGCCAGTCAAATAATACACTAATTGTTATTGTATCGTTATGATACTTTTTCTCCGACCCCAATTCTTTTTCATGATATTATTACTTTGTTCAGATCTAGATTAGATTAGATTTAAACTTGACAGATGTGTATTTAACGTCAAAGACTTTCACGGGATGGAGAAAGTAAAGTAAAGATTGATAACAAATAGTATTGAGATACATAGTGACTTCCATGCATTATCATGCAGGTATTCTAGTTCTTCCTTATCTGGTGCGAACTCAAAGTTATTAGATGCAGTAATTGGCTCATTAGTATCAGCATGTCGGCTCGCGGTTAGCGACGTGTTTAATTGCGCTCGAGAAATCTTGCTTCAGGCCTAAACAGATTCAGATACTCGTAAATTGATTATGCGAGATATTGACTATCGGCCGGCAATATTTCATAGTTTTATTTTGTGTCATGATTAATAGGCTATTATTAAAGCGAAAGTCGGTGCCGGTTAAAAGTGCATACACTGGCCATAAAGCTGTACCTGTCTTAGAAAAAGTACAAGTATTATCAGATAGTCTTTGTACTAGATATCTCTTTTAACTGTTGAATCGTTTGATGTGAATATCAGACTGTATCTGCATATTTTCTAAGTATCTTAAACTTCATAATAAGCTATATTTTTAAATTACGCTGTTATCCCATCACTTGTATTTGTAAACTCTTCAAGCTTACTCATACCCTTAAACAAAGCAATGCTGAAGCAACTATCTATTATATTAATCTTGTAAATTCCTTTCGAATCGAACATTCCCCTGGTCCCAGATAATTTACAATTGCGCAATTCCTAATGAACGAAGTTGTTTTAGCTCAGGTATGTCTGGCACGTAATGGGTGTGTCAGGTCGGAGCTCTTACTGAACAGGAACATTGTTCAAACGTTCTCGGCCCTTTATACTGTTCATGTCTAAATATAATACGTTTTGAACAACTACCGAATATCTTTAAAGCTTTTCAATGTATAGTGGTGTTAAATTTGAAGTATAAGAATGTCTGAGCCATTCTGACTATTCAAAAACATCTTTATTTTTTTTAAGTTTGAAAAATACTAATGCAAACGCTTTCAGCCTTCCGCTTCCGGAAAACCAGATTGCAAAACAACAACTATCCAGCGGAAGGAATAGTTGTAAGATGTACGAAGGTACATTGTAACTAATAGGCTAGACTTGTTCTTGTCGATTTATAAAATCAATAATTGAGATCTGGTTTCTAATAGACTGTCGTAGTGATATCAGAGAAAACGTTAGTCCTCCGGTAATATTTACGATTGCCCAATACCAGATCAACAATGTCGCTCCGGCTCCGGTATCCGAGGTGCGCGGCGGGCGTGTTGGCTGTCAGTGGCACCACTGTCACCTCGCTTGCACCAACGGGAACAATGCTAAAACACCGGTTTCGTGCTAGCCTCGCACCAGCTTCTGTACTGTTATTAGTACTTGTCCATTGTTATTCTGCTATGTTAGCGCTCGGCGCGGCCCCTGTTTGTTTCGTGTAATTGCTTCCTTCATTCGCGCCTTGGGCTGAAGTGTTGTTGAGGTTTACATGAATTGTACACGCAAGTACTATATCAAGTCGTGTTGCAATGATTTTTTTAAATGTCATCTAATCGCCTTTTTTATTAGTATTGTTGGAAACTGTTATCTTATCTGCGTGTAACTAACCTTCAGATTTAGTGATAATAAAAGTTTTAACTGATATTTTGTATATTGCTCAATACCATAAACATATCTATGTGGAATAAACATTAGGATTTAGATATAAAACATTTTAAAGATTCATAATATTTTATGGATATATTATATTTATAATTATACATATTTTATTTGAAGCAAAAAAATCTTAGACAACCGATGTTTGTTCTGTTTTGCTGAATCAGATAGCTTTAACACGATGAGTTATTTACTAGTATTGCCTTTAATTACCGAGACATTCTGGTAATTGTCCTAAAAATCTATAGAATCTGCAACGCGCAACGTACCTATAATGTCACGTTTCGGGCGCGAAGCCAAATCGAATTGCCAACAACCTCAGTGAAATTCATAATTCTTTCTCTCTAGTGCGCGAGTGGTTCGCTCTTTGCCAAATCTCCGTTACATAGTTAATTACGATTACGATTGGGATTATCCATTTAGGAACGGTTGACATAAGACTTTCATTGGATGTTATAATAGTGACGGCTAGCGTGAACCTAGATCAGTGTCAATACTGGCTGGTGTCAAGTCTGACGATCCGTGTTGAGTCATCTAGAGAAATATATTGCACTGAATATTTCAGTTTAGTTCCGACTAATCCGAAGATCCGACTGAATGACTTAATGCTTGGATTAGTTATTAATACGTAGTTCAATTTTTTGAACCTATACTAATATTATTTATTATTTATTATTATTATATATTATAAAGCTTAAGGGTTTCGTGGATCGTGTTAATTTGAGGACCTATTGGTTATAATTGAAAGTACCTATTTTTGTCTTTTAAGTATTTGTGACTATTTAAGTCACTACTTTCTGCTGCTACTATAATATCCGGAATAATTGTTCAATATGCATTTGAATAAATAAATATGAACAATTTGAAACAATGACGTGAAGAAACGTGGACAATAAACACCTATTTTATGATTTAATGCATTTGGAACATTTCCCACGTGTACTGCTGAAATAAACGAAAGCATCTTTGTGTACATGAATTTTATGGCGCACTTGTATGAAAACGTACGCAGACGATGCTTCGCAAATGATAACTCCATTCATCTGACATTTATAATCTCTACGATAACGCAGGAAAAAGTAATAGATTCTTTGCGTTGCTATACTTGATACTAGTAACACGTGAACTGGCGTCGCATGAAAATATTTCTGCTTTCCGTTGTCTATTTCCGTCTATACAATAATGCAGCCGTGGCATATGCGAAGCAAAACAACCGTCTATTACTCTCGCTACGTTAGTTAAAGGCTTAATGTTAACGAAAGAGGTCATTGAGTTAAAACGTGACCTATTAACCACTTAGGTTCTCCACAGTAGATAAAGGCACACATTTATCTAAATCTCTCCAAGATAATTCGTATTCGTCGTTGCCTTATTGAAGAAAATATTAAAAAAAAACTATTTCTGATTCCGTGTTATGAATATTTATTGCTTTGTAGGTATTACGCAAAGCAATACCTCTTATGAACGAAGTTTGGGCGGAACATGTAGGCCGTGATTTCGACTAAGCAATAATGTTGGCGCTATTTGCCGCCCACCGATTGCTCCTGCGTGTAATATATCCTGTACGCCCATTTGCGACTATAATTCTTGTTGATGCACGACCAAACTTCGCTCCAATATCCGTAGTTACAAATGCAGCTATATCCTTGGTGCCAGTGAGTCACGATGGATTTATATGAGCCACATGCACGTCTCTGTTTCCGTGACGCGATATAAATAACTATCCCTCATGTGTGGCGACAATGACCTTTGTTTAAACTTTCCATTCATCGATGTTTACGAAGAAATTTTTAAAACACGTATTTGTAGAAAAGAAAGTATTCAATTGGTCGTATGTATCGTGCATATTTTGTCTACGTACTTTGCAACTATCCAGAAGGTAAGTCACATCAAGATCAAATTATTGCAATTATCATGTTTATAAGCTAAAAAATCCGGTTAAATAAAATTGAGTGCGATTTCTTTGTAATTATGCGTTCCACGTAAGTACTTGACCTGGATAGCGATCACCAATGAGCAAGGTAAACTGAACGTCTAATTAAGGAAGATGTCGGGCGTTACACCTAGCTCCCGTACTTCAGTGCCATGCCAACGAATCAGCCTCCCTAATTGCGTCTCTAAATAGCGGGAAGCATGTCAGTGGAGCAACGAACTTCGACGACATATTACTACTAAAGGTTGCGGCGCTTAGAAGTCTATCGACATTTTATTTTGATACACATCAGTCAAACTTCTTGGCGTTCGTCAAGGGAGTACAATGTGGCTCGTATTATTCGTTGATTGTATATACACAAGTTTCGAATGACCGTTTGACCGTGAAAGCCTGATGTTTGTCGCAAGTTTGTTGCTTCCTTTTGTTATGTCTTCTAGGCTGGAGTCACTCGATAAAAGTGGGAAAGACTTGAATATTTGCTTGATTTGAATATGTAATTTGATGTACTTAATTCCGACACTTTTAATACTGTCTATTTTAGTGTCTGCTCAAGTACTCTGTGTATCCAATGCTATTCTCCGAACTTACCATGTTTTGCAGGGTAAGCATCTATTAGCCCACAGGCAGTTCCGATAACTTCGTTTGTTCGCATGTAGTACGGACGATTACGCTTGTAGTAATGACGTAACACGTAATGGGATCAATCTCGGTATATGTGTTTCCACGTTCGTGTAGAAACTAGGGTTGTCACATTTTTTGCTAACCACTTTAATATTTTTGCAAAAGATTTTTATCATTGAATATATAGGCAAAATTTAAAATAACATAAACATATATAACAGTTGTGAAGATAATGAGCCAGAAATATGAGAGATAGATCTCAGTGATGATATATATTATTAAGTATTTTATTTTATATCTATACTAATATTATAAAGAGGTAAAGTTTGTAAGTTTGTAAGTTTGTCGGGGCTAATCTTTGGATCTA
>DWNE01010379.1:0-10376 GCA_018249875.1 Cecropterus toxeus
AAAAAAAGAATCGATTTATTAAATAATCTATTATTTTTTCATCCCTAGTATTTAACATCTTTCATGTAAAAAAATAATAATAGGCAACTCTCATGATTAAAAAAGTTAAGAATTAAAAATACACCGAGGTACATGTATGCACAGTATACATAGAAAGCGATCGGTAAAGTTGACGCAAGTTCCATGATTTTTGTTCGCCCAGAGATTGTTCAACGTGCTTTAAGAAGTTTTAACTTCAAAACCATCGATCAGATTTGGCTTAAAATTGGTAAAAATATTGTTTATGATCTGTATTAACACATGGAATGCTCTTTATCATAGCTCAAAGTGAGCAAAGCCACGCGTAAAAGATAGTTTTCTACAAAAAATATCTTATTCGCCATTTTCACGTAACTATTGTCGTCATCTCAACCCGTTATTATCTCACTGCTGGGCACGAGTCTTCTCTCAGAATGAGAGAGTTTCAGGCCATAGTGCACCGCGCTGGCCAAGTGCGAATTGTTAGACTTCTTCTATTGGTACACCTTTGATAACTTCTTCTTTAAGATCACTCCGACGTGTAGGTTTTATCACGATGTTTTCCTTCATCGTAAATTAGTAACTAATTTGTAATACAAAATTTTAGAAAAAACAGTGGTACGCGTCTGGGATTCGAACTTCGAATACTCGATTGAGAGGTCAAGTTTAACCATTCCGCTATCACTGATCGTAAATATATGTACAAATATTATATTTAATATCCTAAAGGCCTAATTAATGTTACGGGAGTCAATGCAAAAAGTTCTGCAAATGGAACATGCCTCAGATGCTATCAACGTTCGTTCGGCGCAGCTTTCATTAATCAAATTAAAAAATTAAAAATTTTGAACTCATCGTCCTAAACATGGAAGCTGACAGGTTTGAAAGTAGGTCAGTTAAGACCTCAACTGTTTACTCAGTACACGTTTTATAAAGTCATGTAGTAAAAAGCGAGACGTTTGGAGTTTTCGAAGTGAAACTTCATTAGTGATTTGAAATTTGATGAAACGAAAATGCATTGCGAAAGCAGTTGTCGGCGCTACAACTAGATGGCGCTGAACCCCTTTCTGAATCACGCTAACGATTTTACTTCGTAGCTTCTATAAGGCCTCAAGTTTAGTATGTGTAATAAGATGTTTTCATTATTATATTGATACGTTAATTTCTTTTAATTCTAAAAAATATTAAGTTACTTTTAATAAATATATACATAATAAAAAAAAGTAAATGTAAAATGAACCAACTTAAATTTAATATAAAAATCTGCATCTAAATTGCAGATGGTTCCCAGAATGCTGGCAACATTACCGTTGCCAGCATTCTGGAAACAGCATTCTGTCAGCATCTTGTTGAATAGCAAGGCTAATTTAGTTAGTTTCTTTTATTTATAGTTTGTTTCTCTCACTGTAGGGCTAGTATTATTCTCTAAATTGGGTTGGTTTGAGCATCGACATAAAAAATCATTGTACCGAGATTTGAAACGGTGCTACGTACCCACTGCTCAAATCTTACAAGTGAATTTATATTATTCCGTTAGCCGTCTTGAATATCACGGATCCTAGAAGAGTTAAACCAAAATTCTAATATATGTGAACCTTGTACCGTGTACCTACTGAACCACTTGTGAAATATGATTCCTTATTGTTCAGAAATGTTTTCAAATCTGTGATAGTTTTTTATATGAATGGAGTATTGAACGATCACACAGTCCACCTGATATTACGTGGACACTGCCGTCTACGGACATCTGTAATCAACTTTATATAGAACAGAAGTTCTATCTGAAGTCAATCAGAGATTCGTTGATACTCGAAGATTAATATCATCGTCTCATATGAAAGTGAGCCGGTAACCACTGGCTTATGTTTCCACAGGCCTAAACACACACAAATCTGATGATATCAGGACTTTGTCCCTCTCCAATATTTTCGATACCGGTAGTATCACCTACCCTACATTTATTTCAGATTATTTCTAGCGTGAAGCAGTTCTTGCGTTTCATTGGGAGTGGTTATATTTGAGGTGACCATCTCAGTCCTTGGGAGTAGCAACGCATTTGTGATCAAATTCAGATAGAATCCCTTGTTCTATATGAAGTTGCTTATAGATGTCCATGGGCGGCAGTAATCACTTATCATTTGGTGGGCTGCATGCTCGTTTGCTACTTCATTCTGATAAAAATTGTTGAAAAAAGGTGGTGATAAAAATTGGTCACGAGAGTGTGACAAGTATAAAAAATGCATAATACGTTTAAATTTAGTTTACGCACACACACACGCTTTCTACACTCATAGCCCCACACCACTAGGATTTTCTCCTGTGTCGTGGGTGCCATTTACACACACAAGAACGAAACTCAAACACCCAGATCCAGAACGGAAATCTAAACTCATCATTCATATTTCTGCCTGGCCGAGAATCGACCCGGAAACAACAGTTAGAGCAGGAACAACGTATCTGTGGCTAACCTGATGAATTTTAATCCAATCTGGATTTCATTATAGATTTCAGATGGCAAAGACAAGTGTAAAAACGTACTATTTACCACTCTGTGAATAGGAAAGATTTTCCGCAAACAAATTAATTTAAAGTAGGTTAATCATCGTGATAAATCTATTAACATAAAATCATTAAATTAAAATCACACAACGGTCATTTATAAAGCTGATGTGCATATAATGATATGAATGAGTTAGAATACTTTATAAAGGCCTTTCCCTTACAACAACCTTCGAACAAAAATACACCAGAGATTAACGCTGGTGCTAACTTAAACAAATTATTATATAAAAAAAACCTAAGGGTTAAATAAAAAAAAATAACAAGCACTACAACAATAAAATATTTGAAAAGGACATGAATTTTATGGTGTCACACGCGGTGAGAAACGTAATTTTGTCTGTATTGTAATGTTCTATATTACAGTAATGTTATAAGGCAGAAATAAGTGTGACGATGGTACCATGAGCTACAACAGCTCACCACATCTGTCACTGATTTGCCACAGTATTAAAAAGTATTAACACTTTTTTTTAGTTCTTGCCTTTCGGTGGAAGGGTGTTGTAGCCAACTCATTTATATCTGAGGCGATCATCTTAGTCCTCGGGCGCAACAACGCATTTGTTATCGACTTTAAATAGAACCCCTGTTCTATATGAAGTTGCTTACAGATGTCCACGGGTGGCAGTAGCGACTCGTTCGCTACTTCACTCTGACAAAAAAATAGACAAACCTTGTATATAAATTAGAATCTCTGTCATAATTCAAATTGTACAAAAAACTCAAAATATTTCCATACAATCTTAATTTAAATGCAAATTAATGCCTTGAAGTAATTTTTGTTAAATAATGCGAGTGTTAATAGGACTATTATAATTAAATGCGCACCTCTGTGACAGCGTGAAACTATACATAAAATAGAACTTTATATACAATGACTTAGCAAGAACGTATTTGGGAAATGTAAGAAAATATATTAATGTAAACAAAAATTTAAAGTGCTCTACATTATCACTATTATATGAGGCGACCATCTCAGTCCTCGGGAGTGGCAACACATCTGTGATCGACTTCAGATAGAACCCCTGTTCTATATGAAGTCGCATATGTCCATGGGCGGCAACGCCTACTTAACACCAGGTGGACTGCATGCTAGTTTGCTGCTTCAATATGATAAAAAAATAAGGCAGAAATAGGAGAGACGGTGGAACCTCGAATCATGCCCTTGCCGTTTCAATTCCATAAAATATTAAAATTACCCAAACAACACATAGGTTTCCAATAAGTTATACAACATTGCTCATATAATAATATTAGCAATATGTAATGATTTATCAGATAGTAAAATATATTTGGTACTTATTTTAATGTAATAAATAACATAACTTCATTTAGTGCCATAAATTATTTATCTGTAATGTTTTCTTGGGAAGGTCTATGCCTATATGTTTATATTTATTGCAAGAATTGCCGAATATTGCTTATTAGCTGAAATTGCATTTTTAAAAACTAATTGTCTTAAAATTATCCAATGTCGACGAAATTATTGTAAATTATCGAAAAATGATTTTGACTTACATCTTGAAACTAACTGTCTTGTTATAAATACTTCAAAATTGAAGTTATTCCTAGATGGATTTACGTATAACATTTAATAGGGTAATTAACAACAGAATCACCACAGTAATCATGTTTTTGTTTTATTGCAGTTTATAACACTGATTGTCTTACAATGGAAATAGAGTTATAATAAAGTAATAAGAAAATTAATAATTATAAAAACATTATTACCGTCATAAAGTATGGGTTATTTCTGTATTTATTTAAATGCTTTATTCAGTATTTGAATAACTACAAAATACAATGGAAATATTAATAATTATTATTTAATCACAGAGTAAATAAATTATAACATATACATAGATATATTTATGTCGATACAAATCCAATAAAATTTTTAGTCCATCATTTTTCGAAAATAGCCCACCACGTCTATTTTTAACCGACTTCGAAAAGGAGGAGGTTATACGTTCGACTGTATGTATTTTTTTTATATCAGAAATTAATCAGCAATAATTTAAACATTTTTATAAACAAACACCTGGATAAAACTGTTAACATGAGCTGTGCGATTTTACGTTTGTGCGACTTTACCGTAACTATTTTTTTACGCGCGTTCAGTGTAAAACTAATAAATAGTGTGAATATAAGACGAATGTCTCATGAAATCTTTTAAATTCTTATCTATGGATATGGTTAGTTAAAAGGTACTTTTGAAGTAAAAAAAGTAATGTCATCTTTTTAAGATGAGATTCGTATCCACAAATTCGAAAACTGATAATCCTTAATCACGGATACACGTTTTGTTACACGCAACCATGTTTTCTATGATACAACACATCCAGTTACCTAATAACACAGCATTACAATTACATTTTGTTTGCGCGCATGAAATTTTTATACTGGCAAAACTTTACACTCTATACTTAAAAAAATATTCCCATTAACTGTTCAAAAAACTGTACGCTCCGAAATTTAAATAAAAAAAAATTTACTTTATAAAACTATCATTTTTATTTACCGCCAAGTGTTCTGCTAAAGACATATTTATTTTGTTACATTTAGTTGCTTACGATAAAATTAGTGCTCAAATCCGAGTTAGTATGACCGCAGCCTTACTATTTATAACTCCAACATGTACCTAATTAAGTCAATTTGACATTTAACGTGTACATACAATTTGTTAAAATGTATTTGTGCAATGTATTGTTACGTTATTTGTAAATATAGCTGTAAGTGTTATGGACCAATATAATGTTACCAATTAACCTTTATTTCTTTTACAACCTATCGTTTTTAGGGTTCCGTACTTAAAGGGTAAATACGGAACCCTATTACTCCCTATCTCCTACTATCCCAAGACTCCGCTGACCGTCTGTCCGTCTATCCGTCTGGCCGTATGTCTGTCACCAGGCTGTATCACACGAGCTGTGATAGCTTTGACAGACATGACAGACCATTTTTTTTACAAAATAAATAATTCTATCGCCACTATAACAACACACACAAAGTTGTTATTTAAAGCAGCCCGCTTTAAATAACAAATTTGTGCGTGTTGTTATAGTTATTAAAAAAACTTGATTTTTCTATATTTTTTTAAAGATATTGGTACAGAACCCTTCATGCACGAGTCCAATTCGCATCTGACTGATTTTTGTACGACGATACGATTTGCAAATGATTACAGTATTTTTATTGACATACCAATGGAATGAAAGTCACCTGGAGGTAGGTGCGAATCCTAAGCGCGTTTGATTTCCAAAGATATATTTATATTTGATTTTTTTGTTGCTTGCTTTAACAATGAAGAAAAACATAGAGAAGTATTCCAAACCTCTGAGTTATAAAAAATAATTATTGTTGGTGAATACTCTTGTAGGTTTTGAAGGTGGTATAAGTTAGTTGTCCCTTAGTTGTCAGTCGGACAACTAAAGTACCGAAGCCACACCTAATTCTGCTTATTAACAGTGTTAATCGCTGCTTTGATGGCCTGAAGGTTATGGTAAGGGAGACATACTTATCCGAGGCGTTCTAATTTAGTCCTCCTTACCTATCTCTACTACTTTCAGATTTTATATTATATTATATATTTACTGTACTTCTACAAAATAAAGAGTTACAAATGGTTAAATGGCTAATCAAATGCTCTACCAGTCAATCTTGGATGGCTGCTGAAATATGTGACAGACGTTCATCATAAACTAAGAGTAACATAGGCTAAACCTTATTAATAGTGCAACGTGGATATATCTCAATTAAGCGATATCAATTACGCTCTGATGAAAAACCTTTGAAGTGTGAATTGTAATTATAATTCTACTCGGAACTCATCATTTAATTATTGACAATTATAAGCCAATTACAGTTCCGTAAGACTCACGTTTATATGATAAATACATATTGTGCTCTACTCTACCTAAGTATGACATGGCAGAGTTTAAATACACTATTTAGCATGAAAATCATCGAGTCAGCTGATTTAATTAGATACGTTTCAGTCTGTTGTTAGAGTATGATAACAGATATGTATATGATCGACGTCAGTTGAGTCGTTCTGCTTGGAATTTATTACAGGACTTCGAGAAACACAAATTTGGATGCTGACAAGCAATACTGCGTGCGAGCAGTGATAGCCTAATGGTTAAAACTCAACCTCTCAATCGAGGATCCGGGGTTCGAATCCCAGGCACGCACGCACCACTGATTTTTCTAAAATTTTATGCGTATTAAAATTTAATCATCACTGTTTTACGGCGAAGGAAAAGATCGTGAGGAAACCTGCACATCTGAGAGTTCTCATAAAAAAAAGAGTTCTCAAAGATGTGTGAAGTCTAGCAATTCGCACTTGGCCAGCGCGGTGGACTATGGCCTAAAACTCTCTCACTCTGAGAGAAGACCTGAGCCCAGTAGTGGGACAATAATGGGTTGACGAGAATACGTAATAAGTACTCACGATATGCAGTTTTGCCGTAACCACGATCGACAGCTGAGTCGAAACATCCGCAAAATTGTCACCTTGTTGATAGTGCTATATATCTTACTTCATATACCCTTACTTTTCCAGTTATCTTCGAGTGCAAAGATAGATCGGTGGTTTTCATTGCTGCCAACCACAACGCCAGCGCTTTCCCGGCCTGAGAGCGGTTTCGTGTCGGGAGTGGAGGAGGGGACTGGGGCAGCAACTCTTGCTGAAGCCAAAAACCTTCTGCTTCAGCTCGGCGTGAAGAAGAAGAAACGCATCCTGCCTCTACGGTTCAAGAGAAGAGTGCTAGTTAATAAACACACGATGCTATAATTACATGATATAGTTAGTTATTATGTATGGTGGTCAAAATTATTTTATTATGAAGTGTAGATAAAAGTGAAACGTTATTTTCATGTAACGATTCTTACAAACCTCAATGTAAACTCTCAAAACAATAACAATATACTTAGGAGCACGTTTAATATCGTGCACAAATGCAATATTGAATATGCAATATTATATTTACGTGGAAACTGTCAGTCATTTGATCGTCGTCAGTCGTCCAGTCATACACATTTTGCTATAAGCCTTAGCAAAAATTTTATGGCCTTGTAAAAATGCACGCACTCGCATTTTTTTTACTCTCAACGCTAACGCTTGTAGCATCGAGAGGAATACGCCTGAAGCTAATGTTTCGTGGTCCTCGCACTACTGAATTACTGATTTTATTAGAAATTTAAAAAAAAAGTGTATGTTGTTGTCATTTGACGTTAGAATATGGCTCGGAGCTGTGAAATCACGGAATGACGGATGATAAAAGGCTATCATGTCCAACAAAATTTATCTAACATACAATTTATATCGCAACGTAGAGTGACTGACAGGCGTCATTTACGATATGCATGATTTACGGGCAGTCCGAGCTGCTTCGTCATATAAATAACGTGTTCTGATAACCTATGTAAGACCATAAACTGCTGGTTGTACAAATTTTGTGTACTTTTATACATTTTGTATCGATCAGTTTCTTTATTTGTATGACACATATGTTTTGTATAGGAAGTTCTTGTAATAATTGTAGTTTCTATTAAGACTGCTGGAATTATATGTGATTCGGAAACATAAACCGCCACTACCCCTATTTCTGAGTAAGGAAGACAGACTTCTCCGAAGCGTTCTAACTTAGTTCTCGAGGGTGGCTACGAATCTGTGGCTAACCTCAGGTAAGTAAGACCCTCATCTGGGTTTAATTTTAGGTGTCCATGCGCGGCAGTGACCACTTCAGATATATGTACTTAGCGTTAGTTAAAAACTATGAGGTGCATCATTATTAAATAAACCGTATAATTACAGATATTTAACATTATAATGTGATTTTGATCACCATACATTCGTTGCAGTAAGTGCAATTTAAATCTCAGTATATTTAGCGTAACAATAATGAAAAGTATTACTATAATATACATCACAAATTGTGACTGTTTAGTTAATAATCTGATATAATAAGATATATACGTGTGTATTAGGTAAGTAGTTCTAAGATTAGTTCAAATAAACGATGATAACAAAAATCAGAGGGATACTAAATCTCTGAATACATTTTTTATGGAAGAATCGAAAAATGCCTGATTTGCTAAAATTGAACCTTTTAGGAATCAAAAACTACAATACAAAATGTCGAAATATACACCACACAAATGGATAATGACCGCTGTCTTTCAAAATGTGAACGACAATATGTAGATAAACCGTAATCTTAGTAATATTATAAATGGGTAAGTATGTGAGGATCTATGTGTGTTTATTACTCTTTCACGCAAAAATTACTACTCGGACTTCGCTAAAATTTGGCGCACAGATTGTTTATGACCCAGACACGAGGGACACTCATTATCGTAGTAAACTTGGACGAAGCGGACGAACCCGCTTAGAAAGATATCCTAGTTTAGTAAATCAAGGGAATTTCAGTCGTTATTCCTTGGTTATATATCTCTAAAAGTTTTGCTATACGGTCCACTCATAGGGAGGTATAGTGTTTCGAAGGACATCCGCCTTGACTTCTAAATATGAAAAGTATGAAAAGTACGTCGAATGTTTAAGACTATAGTCTCCAGCAAATTTTAACGGCTGCTTTCCAAAAATATTAACATGCCCTCTACCTTAAAGGCATACAAGGCATATATAAATTAAACTAGTTTAAAGAGGACTATAACCTTATGACGTTCGACATTGAAACAATTGAAAGAATTGGCCTGCATTAACTAATTGAAACGTGACAATAAAAAATCAAGTTCACTACGGCCGTAGAGACAATTAGGCCCAATTGAGGGCTAATCGTCTCTTGTTAGGAGAGGAATTAATATTATAACTATTTATAACACTAATATTATAGAAGTTAGAAGTATTTCCTTGCGATACATTCTTCTCGGTAAGAACTGATCTGTTTGGACAGTATTTTACTAAAGTTGCAAAGATGAACACACGAAGAGTAACACACAATGAAGATAGTTGTCCATTGAAGACTTTTTCCTTGACTTGTGCTAAGAGAGACTCCGGACCCCCTACTTCTCCCTTATACACACGAATTGATTTGAGGACCACATGTTGGCGGCCTGCTCAATATCGCATCACCAACAATTAGTATACGCATTCATATACGCTCAAGCGTCATATAAAGTTCTTTCATACAGTCTATATGTATTTTTACGCCCTACTATTTAATTCAATCAAGTAAATTATATTGTAAGTATACGTACGATTCACTGCTTATCGCCCGTATTGGCATCGTAGAATAATTATACTTTAAGTAATCTTAATAAAGTCCGAACAAATGATAAGTGCGCATTTTTAGATTTAGTTAGCATATTTTATTAGATGTCGGATTTTTATAGATACGATTAAGTACTTCACTACATACAGCGACCAAATATTTTAACTGGTACCCTCTTAAAGGCGCTTATGACACTCGACCCTTACAATATTAACGTTATGTTATAAGTCTAGATAAATCGCTTGTTCGTTATCCTATGTACGACTTACATGAGTATTCTAATCCATATAACACCATGGACTAATATTAATAAAACATTCTCTATATCTTTTTTAATCATCATATATATACAGTATATCATATACCTTTATGTATTCCACATAATATATATGTCACAAATAAATTATTTAATACTTAACAATTTTATCATACCACTCATACACTTTTCGTTGCATTTCATGAATTTGCACGACTAAAACCCAAATAACTATATCCTCCTGAGGCCGCGGGGTCATTATAAAGTACAAAATCTTTCACACCATTAAGACCGGCAACTTAAGAAAA
>DWNE01010380.1:0-10375 GCA_018249875.1 Cecropterus toxeus
CCTATTGCTGGTTTTCGTGAAAATCAATAATATGAGTGTTTTTTTTTAATATTCATGTTGCATTGTGCAGTAGTATTTAAATACTACCAAAATTTGTAAATAAAATGCATAAAAAATTGAAAAAACCGAGAAAAAAGTGATCAAAACTTCCAACGCCATAAGCACCAGAATCGTGTCAGGAATCCATATTTTTAATATTCGGTACGCTGTCACTAACAACTTTAAACTTGTACGCTATTTTCGTGAAAGTCATACACACATGAACATAAACATTAATATATTTTCGTGTGTGTGTGTATTTGTGTGCGCCTGCGTACGTGAGTGCGTACGAGCATGTGTGTGTACGCGTTTGTAACACACCACGTGACAATATCGACTTTGAATTGAAGTGTATATTGGTGTTCTGTGTGTGTTCATGCTGTCTACGAAACATGAAGCGCTAATGTAAAGCTATGCGTTATGTTTAATAGAAATTAGATTTACATTACTAATATAAAATGAAACTGCTGACATTTTTCAAACGGTCTTTTATACAAAAAATAAATTGACTATGTCATAAAATTCCTCATTATAACTTGCCAGTATATCCAGTCACATAGCCAGCACTTAAAACGTAGAAAACTGCAAACGGTACTCATCCTTTTCTCCCTCTTTAACTTTTTTATGTAAATCGTAGAACCGACTGGATAATGGAGTACATAGGCATGGTATGTCTGGCTGCGAATGGCGTGTGGTGGACCGCGGAGACTGAAGAGACGTTCCTCAGGATCCGTAAAGGAAACAAACGTGCCATGAAGGAACATCTGCAGCAGCAGAATGAACAGCTGGATGGACTGGTAGTTAAAGTTAGGCAAGGTAAGATCTTACCACAAAAAGGCCTCAGAGTAATAATAAAGTATAGAGCTAACATACTCGGGTAGGAACACTAGGCACACGTTGGAACACTAGCACAAGGCGCCGTATGAAGAGCAGTTGAAGAGCAGTTCCAGTAACATAAAGAGGTGGAGAAGACACTCCTCTCCTTATAAATAAGTACAATTTAACAAGATCCTATCTCGGTACCTTAAAGGTTAAGAAGAGGAGATCTGTACTAAATTAATATGAATTCATTAAATCGGCGTATCTTTAAAGCAGATTATTTAATATAGGCATTAGTCGATAAGTACGGATGCTTCGCAATACAGATCTTTTTTATAACATTCATGCTATCCAATAAAGAAATCATTAATATAATATAGAGATCCATTAAGTACTCCGTAACATAGTGGTCAGTATTATTCCGAAAGAAGAAACTGCCTAGTCTTACTCTATCTTCCCCCATCCGTAGATCTGTCCTCAAACGACCGTCTGAAGTTCCGTACGATAACGACAATAGACGTGCACGCCCGCGATATTATCGAAGGCTTCGTTCGCGACAACGTAACCGAGGCAGCCGAGTTCGAGTGGGAGAGCCAGCTCAGGTTCTACTGGCTGAAGAAGGACGATAATCTGTGGATTAGACAGTGTACAGGTTTGTGATACTTTGCCAGTGACTTAGTTAAATTTGAAGGTAGAACCCTCCATGGTTCGAATCCGAATGCACTATAACCACACCGTTTTTTCCCAATAACAGTGTTAAGAACAGTTATTTTAGTCAAAGCATGCGGTCAAAGGACAAGGTAAACATAAGAGGCATTATAACTTAGTCCTCAGGGGTAGAACTCTTATTCTGTCTGGAGATTACAACATTATTATATTCATGGCAGTCACTTATCATCAGGTGGACTGCATGATCTATCGCTGCTTCTATAATATTAAAAACTAAGAAACTTTTACTGTTATTGATTCTAACTTACGAAATTGAAGTTGCAAACAAACGTGCTGTCTAACTCACTCTAACTCATGGCAAGTAGGCGCCCATGGACATGTGTAATAAACCTTAAACAAAAACGGAGTCGTCGTGTTGACTGCAGATGCATTCTACTTCTTGAAAGTATAAAATTTTATATATAAAGCATTGCTGTGTAATGTACGCCATGTAATCAGTATGATACCACAGGTTTATTCGAATACGGATACGAGTATATGGGACTAAACGGGCGACTGGTCATCACGCCGCTGACTGACCGCATCTACCTCACCATCACGCAGGCGCTCACCATGCAACTGGGCGGAGCGCCCGCTGGTAAGACACATATTATAAGACCAATACAATTTAAATTTATATAAATAAATAAAGTATACAAATTGTTTGTTTAAGAGATCCATCCATCCGTCACCAGTATTCTGAGGTTCGCTGATGAATATAGCCCTCCTATAATTGGGGTTTATGTCCTTATTCGCCGCGTTTGACATTCGTGTTGGTGACCGCAGGGGGTGTTGATGTCACATAGGGAGGGTGTGTTCCACTTTGAGCACTCAGGTGATATAACCTAGTGATCAAAGGACTTATTGGTGTCCTTTGATCACATTAGAAATAATCACCTGGGTGATCATAGGCGACATCAAGAAAATATATTATTTCAGTATCCTATAATCACCTTTAGAAAATACGTGAAATAAGTGCCTAAAATGATGAAATGATGATGAGGATAATATATTTACTTAAAGTCGCCTATGATCACCCAGGTGATTATGTCTCAGGTGATCAAAGGACATCAATGGGTCGCCTTCGATCACATTTTTTTAAAAGTGGGTAATCCTCGTGAATACCTCGCCTTCGATCACCTAGGTTATATCACCTGGGTGATCAAAGTGGAATACACCAAACGTTGACGCTACTGCCTGTTTCCTGGATTTTGTACTTTGGTCACCTCTTACGAGATCCTCGGGAAGAAACGGCGTGCGTTTAACGCACTGCTAGGCTATGACCAGATTTTTGCGATTTTATGCAAATAAGATAAAAATATTGGGATGAATGAAGACTTAAATGTGAAAATTATTTCACAGTAATTTACATTGTATTGATAAATTCTTCCCAGGTCCTGCCGGCACGGGCAAGACGGAAACCACCAAGGACCTGGCGAAGGCCCTCGGTCTGCTGTGCGTGGTCACCAACTGCGGCGAAGGCATGGACTTCCGCGCCGTCGGCCAGATCCTGGCGGGGCTGTGCCAGTGTGGAGCTTGGGGCTGCTTCGACGAGTTCAACCGGATAGACATATCCGTGCTGTCGGTTATATCCACGCAGCTGCAGTGCATCCGGAGCGCGCTGTTGATGAAACTGAAGAGATTTACGGTATGTACATACTGTTTAGTTGGTATTCATGATTAAAATTAAGAAAAGGAAATCACGATTACCTCGAAATATAAACTGCAAATTAATTGGAACACAATAAACTTACAAGTTATAATTAAGGCCTTGAGGTTAATAATTAAAATGAGTGATCTAAACGTATTGATAGAAACGGTGACCATCTTGAACAAACTGGCGATTGACCGGGCTCGTAGGCAGCAAATAAATAAGATATGTATGGACAGGGTGTAACAATAAGCAGGGTAGGTCCTTACGGTTATATGTTAGTGTATCTATTGGGGTCGCTTTCCCGAGTTTAATAGGATAGATATATCCGTGCAATCATACGAATATCAACTCAGCTGCTGTGCATCCGGAGCGCGCTGTTGATGAAACTGAAGAGGTTTACAGTATGTATTTAAATGTAATATAAAATGGCACCACGTATATTTCTCCCATAGTAAAAAATAGAAATGCCGATATATGAAGTATAATAATAACTAAAACATGTTATAGAATTATAAATCCTAAATGCTAAATGTAAGTCTTTTGCTATTTAATGTGTGTATTATATGTACTTTGTAATGTTATTCTCATAACTATGGGAGTAGACTATAGACATTGATGATTTAACGACTTAACGCTTACTAGTGCACAAAAAAATTCAGACGTTCATTTCTTTATTATTATTTTTTTTCACTCAGTTTGAAGGTCAAGAAATCTCGATGGACAGCAAAGTCGGCATCTTCATAACGATGAATCCTGGATACGCGGGCCGCACGGAGCTGCCGGAGTCCGTGAAAGCGCTCTTCAGGCCCGTCGTGTGTATTCTGCCAGACTTGGAGATGATCTGCCAGATCTCGCTGTTTTCCGATGGATTCCTTACAGCTAAGGTAAGTTACTGTTACGCCTTTTTGTCCAAGTTTAATAATTATATATTTTGCGTTATGTCATTCTACCGTAAAGCGTATTAACTTAGGCCCAAAGCGTGCTCTAACACTTGAAGAAAAATAGCTTGAGACTCAGTAATAATAATAGATTTTCATTAATGCTTAAATAAATGTCAAAGCTCGTATCTTGTCAAACGAACTTAATAATGTAAAGCATGATAGTGGAGATAATTTTTATTCAATGGTAAAAACAACATGCTATAAAAATATATTAAATACCGACGTTGGTAATAGATGTCATCGACTTGATTCGTTAATCTTAGGTTTTTTTTATGCCTTGTGTTTGGTCGCAAAATTTGTTTTACCTTGAGTACAAACGTACGTTTTGTGATTTCCGGCTCACTTACTTATTATATATGTATATTTTAGTATTGGGAAATAGCAACGGTGTCAAAAAATCTATGATTGACTTAACATAGAACCCTAGTTCTTCATGAGATTGCTTACTGATGTCCATGGGCGGCAGTCACTACTTACCATCAAAGGGACTGCATGCCCGTATGCTACTAAAATATATTACCCAGGTGTCGCATAAGTATCAGTTTGACATCAAAAGCTATTTTACCGAGAGTACAAAGGTGTAACACCGACAAGAAATGCTACTTTATTACCCACGTGCGTCAAAAGGGGTAATGTTTTTTATTTTGTATCACCCAGGCTTAAGAGAAGGTCGTGCGACGATCTGACCAAATTTTTGAAAGATTGGCAAATCCTGACACTGGATAGAGAGCGGTGGAGATATTAGGGGAGACCTTTGCCGAGCAGTGGGACAACGTAGGTTAAATAATGATAATTATTATTGATCAGGTGCTAGCGAAGAAGATGACGGTGCTGTACAAGGTGGCTCGCGAGCAGCTGTCGAAGCAGTCGCACTACGACTGGGGGCTGCGCGCGCTCACCGCCGTGCTGCGGATGGCCGGCAAGCTGCGACGCGACTCGCCCGGACTCAGCGAGATCATGGTGCTCATGAGGGCGCTACGGTGGGTACCTTGGTTGCCACTGGGATTTGCTGATGAAAGGAATTTAGAAAAATGGAAAAAATATCAAAAAAGGCAAAGTAATATTATCGCTATCGAATGGTACTACGAACGGATGAAAAAAAATATAAAGTACATTCAAAAAAGGCAAAGTGATATTTTCACTATCGAATGGTGCTTTGAACGAATGAAAAAAGAAATGTAAAAAAATTAAAAAAAGCCAAAGTGTCATTTTTATTATCAAATGGTGCTTCGTACGAACGAAAAAAATCGAAATAATACCTTAAGTCGTGCTCATGTTATCGTTTAGATAAATGCACACAAAGAATGAACGAATGAAAATATGAAATATTTTGTATTTCATAGAAGCGCTCTGGTAGCAAATGAACTAAAGAAAAAAACAGAAAAAAATGTTGGTGTTTTCGTCAACTGCAACTACAACAAAAACACAAAAAATGGAAAAAAATTTTATAATACCTGAAGTAACCGCCACACCTATTTCTAGCTTGAAGCATTTCTTGCGTTTCGGTTGAAGGGTGTGGTTACCGGCTCATTTTTATATGAGAGAACCATCTCAGTTCTCGGGAGTAGCAACGCATCTGTGATTGACTTCATATAGAACCCCAAACGCCTGTGATTTGAACCTCGGACCCTCGATTGAGAGGCCTAGTTTCAACCATTAGGCTATCACTGTTCGCGTTGTAAAACGTTTTATTTATTTTTTCATCTAGGGATATGAACCATCCAAAGTTTGTCTTCGAGGACGTACCCTTGTTCCTGGGTCTCATCAAGGACCTGTTTCCCGGATTGGAGTGCCCACGTGTCGGGTACCCGGACTTCAACGCTACTGTCATTGACGTGCTCGAAAAGGACGGATATATCGTGCTTCCTCATCAAGTAAGTGCTTTTGTTTTTCACAGCACTGGAAAAGTATTAGGGAAAGTCTGGAATGTATAATATGAAAATAATGATCTGCGTATCACTGATACAGTCAGATACTTTTGATGATTGTTATCGGTAAGACAGAATACTAATATAATACAAATAGAAAGTCAGTATGTATGTTCATCGCATAAATAAAAAAATATATGTATCTGAAGGAGTATAATTTTGAGTGTCTTTGACTGCAAACAGCATGTTAGTTTGAAGTTGCTTTAAACCAAAACTGCTACATTTTTACCCGATTGCGTCAGAAGGGTATGTATGCATGTATGTTTGTTTGTGTGTATCTCCATTTCTCTGGCACGCGCTACAGGCCAAACGGCTTGACGGATTGTGACGTGTGACATATCATTAGAATCGTCTCAGTTTGCAGATAAAAACTATGTCTAGTATTTATAATTTTTAAAAATGGCGCTTGGAAATAGAGGAAAAAAGGTTGGGGGAGGGACTATTTTTTACTATCAGGACAAAAATGGGGATCAAATGAAAGCTAGAAAATCGTCCAATCTAAACACAATCGGGTAACAAAATAACTTTTAAGTCGGAACCGCCATTCTTTTCAACCAAGTAACTTAACATCACACCCTATTACAGGTAGACAAGGTGGTGCAGATGTACGAGACGATGATGACCCGGCACTGCACGATGCTGGTGGGCCCCACCGGCGGCGGGAAGTCCGTCATCCTGCACACGCTGGTCAAGGCGCAGACAAACATGGGCTTGCCGACCAAGCTCACTGTTGTTAACCCCAAGGTGAGCTTAGCTGCGACAGTTTTCGTGGCCCACAAATTTGACATTAACCGCTCTTTACAACTGACAGTCAATGATTACGTACTATACTATATAGTTACATTTACATACGTTACATACTATTGGCACATAACGTTTACATACTATTGGCACATTTTCTACATGGCACTTATGTCGTATTCGTTTCTTATTACGATCGGGACGATTTGAAGACCCTCGCCACGGTTTGACGCAATGCCATCGATCACAACGGTAATCATAGCCATCCAACAGCTTTTTGAGGTCCACATCTGGACAAAGGTCTCCCTAATGACTGTTTTCGTCAGTAGTAACCACACTAGGCATGCATTTTGAAGACCGCAGTGAGTATATATGTACACATGAAGACGCTGCTGTCCATCTACTGGATTATCTATTTACCTTAGTCGCCTCCTAGGACATGGAGAAAAGGATGTGGTGTTATTTATGACCGAAGCGACGGCACGGCAATCATATACACATATTAGTAGTTTTTCTAAAAAAATATATCTTTTTTTTTTTCCCCCTAGGCGTGTTCTGTAATAGAACTTTATGGCATACTGGATCCAGTTACCAGAGATTGGACTGACGGGCTTTACTCTAAGATATTTCGTGAGATGAACAGGTAAAATTGGCCTTTAATACTATCGTTTTTGTAGCTATATGTACCTATTAGTCGTACATGAAATATAAACATAAAAATGTAACATATATTATTAAAATTGAATACATTTCTGTATTTTTATGCACATATGATTGTATGGTTACAGTTATAGGCAAAGAGTATATAACATCATCTTACCAATAGTTATTACTAAGCAATATGAAAAAGAAAATCAGTTGTCAGAGAACAGAGAAAAAAAATAAAGCTTATAAGTGTTTTGTCTGACCCTATTTATAATGTCAACAATGTTGTACAATAATACAACACCACCAGACCGGCCGAGAAAGACGAGCGTCGGTACTCCCTATTCGATGGCGACGTGGACGCCCTCTGGATAGAGAACATGAATTCAGTGATGGACGACAACAAGCTGCTGACTCTCGCGAACGGCGAGCGGATCCGGCTGGCACCGTACTGCGCGCTGCTGTTCGAAGTGGGAGACCTGAACTACGCCTCGCCCGCTACCGTCTCCCGGGCGGGCATGGTCTTCGTGGATCCGAAGAACCTCGGCTACCAGCCGTACTGGGACAGGTAGGTTGTCGATGCTGATACCTGAGATGCTTAGAGTTTATATTATGTATATATTTCGAGTTTTTCAAATGCAACTGTTGGACACGGGTTCAAGGAAGGTGTGGAGCAAGCTTAGCAAGTAACTAAATTGCAATCCATCTGATGATAAGTGAACAAGCATGCACTTAACGTAATAGCAACTAAACCACGTGTTGTTAAGTAAGCAAGCATGCAGTCTACGTAACAGTAACTAAACGACCATGCAGTTCCTCTGATGGTGAATGAACAAGCATCGCTCGAGCGTACCTCTTTACCGTTAGAGATACGCTTGACACTCCTAACATTGCAGTAATCAGGCCAAAATATAGGTCACGGTAATTTCATCGGAGAGTAAGATTGTCACTCTTAAAATGGACGGAATCATACAAATTACGATCAGCTGAAGTCAGGTATTGGAGAAATTTTGGCATATGTTACTAGGAAATCCAAAGTTTGTTCCACGTTATATATTTTTTTAACTTAAAACAAACTTTGGATGTTTTAGATATTTACTAAATGTGGAACATAGCCAAATATTATAGATATTTCGTGAACGTGAAACAAACTCTGGATGTTCCCGGTGATTTTTGAAGATATAATTCGCCGGTTGTTTACCAATATTTTACATATTTCCTAAAAGTGGAACAAACCCAATTATTTTAGATATTTTCTAAACGTAGAACAAACCCTGGATATTTCCAATGATTTTCGAAGATATAATTCTCCGAATGTTTCCCAATATTTAACATATTTCCTAAACGTGGAACAAAATCAAATATTTTAATTTTTTCCAAACAAACAAACAAAGTGAAACAAACTTGCATTTCGCGGTGATATTCGATCCCCGGTTGTTTCCCAGATGGCTCCGCGGTCGCAACAACGAGGAGGAACGCGAGCAGCTGGCAGGGCTCTTCGACCACTACGTGGCGGGGGCGATCAACTACATCGTGTTTGGACTGTTCGGGCTGCAGCAGCAGACGCCGCTGAAGACCGTCGTGCCACAGACGCCTCTTAACTTGGTTAATATAATGATTTAATTTCAATGAAGATCTTGAAAAATCGGGACAACTGCAAGTCGGACTCGCGTACCATATGTTCCGTGCCATTGTCTATACAAAACGGTAAAAAAAAAACTAATTTGTTGTATGGAAACTTTTTCTTGTATTCTATTACAATGTTAAGTGTTGTTTTGTTTTGTTCTCGAGGGAAACCTTCAAAAGGTATCTGACGGCGTGGGAGCAACGCGAGGTTATGTGGGATTTCTACCGCACTAAAAACTCGGTAGCCGTTCTTGGCATTAAATTAATTAAAGTCAATGATATATCTTATGCGTCGTTTTTATTACCCAAAAGACATACCTAATTTTTGTATGGGTCTCTGCCTACCTTCTCACGGCATGACCATGCTCTGTCCTACTTGAAAATGATAACCTAGAAAATATATTTCAGGTCGTACAACTGTGCTACATGATAAGCGGTCTGCTGCCGAACAGAGAGGACAGCAACGCAGAAATCGATAGGACCGTTGTTGAGTGCGTCTTCATGGTCGTAAGTAAACATTGTATTTATAACGGCTTTGTAGCAATGCTGTGTCACTTTCATGGAAAATTTTGGCTATAATCGGCTTAAACCCGATCGCGTCAGAAGGAAGTTTATGTTTTTCGAGCCGTTCTATGTATGAATGTTTGTTTGTTTGAATGTATGTACATTTATTTGGCACGCGCTACAGCCCAAATGGCTTGACGGATCGTGATGACATATCATTAAAATCGTCTCAGTTTAGAGAGGGACAAATGGTATATGATTTTTTTAAATTGCCCCCAATAAACAACCCCCCGTCCTTTCCCTCTATTTCCAGAATAGAGGAAAGGGGGGGAGGGGGGGGGATTTTCTTTGCTATTACTAAATCTAAAGCTAGTAAATAGACCATTATGAAAATATCTTCAACAAATCTTACTTAAAGCGTTTAACTAAATATATCAATATGAGTGTCAAGTTTTTTGTTCTATTGTTTTAACAATGTTGCTACTTTATAATATGGAAGTAACAAACAAGCATTCAGTCCACTTCAAAAAAAATCCACAGTAAATGGTCACTGTCGGTGATGGATCTTAAATTAAATCAATCACCGTTAAGGTATCCCGTTACCCCTGAAGACGAATTTGGAACGCTTCGTATAAATCTTCCCTACCACACTCTTCAATCCAGATCACAGCAGCCCTGACTACAGAAATAGTTTTTTTTTTTTATTAATATGAAGTAGCAAACGAGCAAGCAGCCCACCTGATGGTAAGTGGTTACTGCCGCCCATGGAC
>DWNE01010381.1:0-10374 GCA_018249875.1 Cecropterus toxeus
TCTCAGTATATATAGAAATGGTCCGAAGTTAACATCGACCGCGGTCCCAGGCAGTGGCATGGCCTGGCGGGAGATCTTCCCTTTTCCTCCAGATAGGCGTATCTTAAACATAAAAAAATATTTACTTTCCCTTGTTTTACTTACTTAATTTACCTGTCAATCATTCATTTACAAATTTAACATTCAGCAGGCTTGTTAAAATATAATTATGATGACTTTACTTGTAAAACTTCCTTTTGGATTTCTTTATTCGTATTTTAATTAAGGAACCCACAAAAAAATGAAACGTTCACCTAATATTCTATTCACTCGCGGTAACTTCAGACGAGTACAAATTAAGTGTTGAATGTGGACTAACTTTCTCAACAGCTGTCCGTAATGCCGGCATTTTGATGATGTTCGTGGGTCTCCTAACCCACAATTTACAGAAGTTTAAAACAGGGACCGCGAAACTAGCTTGGTAACGATAACAATATATTTGAACCCATATAATTGGAAAGTTTATTTTTTAAACCCGTTATAAATCCGTATTAGCGATGCGTTTACTGTAACAGATTACGATTACGCCAGAGCAATATTTTATGTCATAATAAATATATAGAATCTTTGAATAATGTTCCACGTTAAAGTTGAATTTTTGACCTGTTATTATTTAAAGTGCCTATTTCTATCATCGCGCCACGTTTGGCTTACAAGATCCTGAACGTTGTGAGCCAAACGTGCCTTTACATTGTTAAAAGCAGGGCTTTTGTTTAGAACTTCCAACAGTTGTATAACTCCACATAGTTGGATTCTGAAGGCACAATGCCGTACCTATTTCTGCAGCATATAAAAAGTAAAGAACTATTAAAAGCATAGTAACCTAATACTTAGGTGTAGCAATATGTGGTCAGTCTGATTATCTGGAATAATGTCAATATTGGTTTTCATTGGAATGAATGCTCTATTGTTAGTTCTATAATATAAAAAATGGAACGATGTTAATCACACCAGTTATTAATATAATCGTCACAATATATTTTCTGTATACGCAACCGACAGTGCGCGCAGAAACTCGTTAGTAATTAATCAAGGTAGTAGTATAGGCATGTGGAGCTATCCTTAAGGTTGTGGGGCGAGTTTAATGTTAATTGACATTCAAAGAACAACGTCAAGCAGCTTCACGTTTAAATGCTCTTATATTTTTAATTCGCTAAATATATTCTAAATATCTCAATCGCCTATTCAATTATTTTGAAGTATATTGAAAAGTAATAACACAGCTACACTTAATATGTCATTAATCCCGTTTTTTTAACTATTCCTTACTAAAACTTTAATCGTAAAACGATTAAAGTTTTGAATAGTATCGAATGGTAAGTTTAAAAGCTAAGCTTTTTATAAGAGATTTATCTGGAGTAGTGTTTCCAGTACACTTAGCTTTGTAAATTACTATTCAGTAGGTTACTTTTCGATTCGTAGATTGAAAGCACCATTTAATATCGCGTAATGTTAGGGATGAAGGTGGCAATTTGCCTCTATAATTACACAATTTGAATGATTTGAGACAGCACTCGACGTCGGTAATCGCGCACCTTTATGACATTGATTGTATGACCCGCATGAGAGCGAGGTATTCTGACACTCATCTCTTATTTGAAGAGGACATCACTCTTTTGTTTTTTAAAGTTTATGCATAATTCGCATTTTTCGGGTTTTAAAAAATCATCGAAACGGAAGAACCGTTTCACGATAAAAATAAGTTTCACGGTGGCAACTCTCCGATCGAAAAAAAATCGCTCTTCCTTACATTTTTATCATTATTCTTACTGTTTAGATTTTTTTTGAAAATCTGAATGCAAAATATCACTATCTCTGTGTACAGGGTCCGCCTGCATTCATTCTCTTACGAACTGAATGTTAATAATTTCTTTTTATTTTGGTTGTAACTAGTTCATACTAAATTAATTTCGATATACTTGTTTGTTTTGAATTAGACGAAAATAAAACGCTCAAAAAAAGTATTAGAGATTATTAAAAAACACGAGAGTTTAGAAATTTCCGATTATCGAAGACCAATAAACGAATTTGTCGAAGTACAGTACGGCATGCTTATTCTGAAAGGAATTATATCGGATGAAGTGCCGCCACGCTGGGCTTAAATGGTGTTAGAAGTTTATAATCTATTACTTCCGGCACGCGATTCTGTTGTCGAGAAAAACTTTAAAACAGAGCTTTTATTTGTCGCCGGTGAAGGTAGAAATTTTCCGAAAACAAATTATTAGTCAAATAACAACATAGCTAACTTTCCTGCATAACATTTATTTATGTATGTTAAAATATAGTTTGTTTACGTAAAATTTTAAAAATAAAAAATTATAAACTGTAGATGAGAAATATTTTTAACTATGAATCTTGTTCTAATTACATAACCGCTATACTCACTTCACGCTAATTAGTGTAGTACATACATAATAAACGTATGATGTGGCTAATGGCTCTTATTCTTGGGATCTCTATGTAGTGCTTGTATTTTCTATGTACACAATAGCCCATTTGCACCAATGTGGTGATACGTTGAACACTCCATCGTCTCCACTGGCCGTGACATCACATTTTATCCTAATGCACAACATAAACACTTTCTCTATGTTTTCTGATCTTCTAAAAGAGAAACACATTTTCAATGTTATCATCATCTTTAATTTTCTCAGCCACCAAAAATACAAATGATTCATCGTCAAAAGTATGAAAACTTTGTCTTTCTTGATATTCATTTTCAATGCCTTTCTCGACTCGGCACTAAGCGTTCGGAAGAAAGCCGCTAAGTTTAAGACGGTAAGAGCGTTTGTTCACCGCCGCCGTCGCCGGACCGCCACCGCGAACGAGGTAAACGGCGCCGAAGTAGCGGTACATACATTGACTATAACCGCGTGTCCACCACACGTCCATCACCCAAGTTCCATCATCCCGGCCGGCGAGATTTCGAGATTTTGACGGGCCGATGTGCAGCCAATATTAAACACATTTGAACCTGTCCACCAGTGGGTCGAACCATACACGTAAATTTGGTTATTATTTTGTCTAATATCAATTATTATAACAAAATTGTAATAAAATGGCCTAGAAATTTAAATGCGATATTTACTTAATAATAAAGTTCATTGTAAGAATAGTAAGTTTAACCTAGCCATCACTTTATTTCTTCGAAAACGTAAGTATCACGCGCAACTATGACAGCTGGAATAAACTTAACCAGCGAGTTCGGTCACGGTGGACAAACGATCGCCTTCAAGTCATATTAACGTCGGCCAAGAATAATATTGTCGGTGATGGTCCAGCGAAGGCCGCGGTTGACAAACGCCGAAGTATCAGTTCCTCTCTCCCGGACAGATCCATAAGAATTCCTACACTGAAAAAAATTCATAAAATTCCAACCTCTAACCTATCAACGTACCATCAAATGAACTATAAAACTATATTTGATAAATAGATTAAAGTAAGTATAATTGAAGTAAGATTCTCAATAGAATTTATTCACGCAACACGTGGGTCCCGCCGCGAGACTACGTTACAAAAATGGCTCTTTTGATGTCGCACCTCATTTCATATTTGTTTACACAACGAAATATTGAGGTACTTTCCTTATGAAAAGGAAATATCTTAAATGTCTTACCAATAAAGTAACTTGGTGTTTTGTTTACTCTTAAATGAATTAATATTTTCTATAAATAAACTGTGGCCAACAAAATGATGAGAATGACAAGAAAAGTTCACAAATTAATGTAATGTATCTCACATTTACTTAAATAAATTAGTACATCTTTAAGTACATTAGAACAAAAAACCCGACTGAGTAAAACGACATTTTTGTTAGATGTATATTTAACTTAACGCTTATATGAGTTTTTGCCAAAATAGTTAAGTAAAAAGTAAAAAAGTGTCCCTCCTTTCCTCCCCCTTTTTCCTCTATTATTAGGCGCCATTTTTAAAAATTATATAGCCTATGTCACTCTGCAAACTGAAACGATTCAGTAAAGCCGTATGGGCTGCAGCGCGTGCCAAAGAAATGGACATACTCGTACATACAAACAAACATATACTCATACATACGTACAAACGCTCGAAAAACACTACCCTCGTTCTAACGCAGTCGGGTAATAATTCGGTCCTCGAACACTACACATTACTTGATGATACGGGTATATTGTGTACAGTAAAGTAACCATTAATTAAGAAATACATGTATAAAAGTCCGTTAATGCAATTTTGATTAAATATATAGTTCAGATAATACTTAATTTGCATCGGGGTTAACAGTTTAGCTTTCAAGTTTCCGCACATAACAATTTGCGACGAAAGCGCAATCGTGTGCCACGCATCGGTTACTCTACTTTTTAATTTTTAATTACTTTTTAATATCATTGAAGAAGCGAAATAATATGAAGTTCACAGAAAATTAAGTGGTCACTGCTATTCATGTCATCTGCGCCATATAGAAAATAAGTTCTACCTGAACCCAGTTCTACTAAAATCATGCTAGGCCGGGCTCGGACATTTTGATTTATTGTAAACATTGACGACGTGCAGACAGGCAGATAGGTATACAATACATATTAAATTTACAACACTCTATAGACGTTAATCTAACCATCGAGTGTGATATTTGTAGTGACAATTGCCTGTAAAGTAAATAATTCAATAATATTGATAACACGGAAACGTCGTCTTTAATGAGAACATACGTATAAGTAAATATTTAGAATTTATGCAAATACAATATGTACGTAGTATGCATACATTTGAATTTTAAGTATTATCAAAAACAGTAAAAACTCATGAGAAGGAATTTATCTGAGACCGCGCCGTAGCTGCTTACAACTTCGAGCTATTCCATTATGCATACAGAGGCGTGCGACACGGTTGTTGAGATAACAGCTCGAATCATACTCATTCTCAGTTGATTGTACGAGAGTTCATGTGTCGAAGCCGGTAGGTGTTCCGCGGAGACGTGTTTGTGTAGCTGTAGCGGGCGGCAGTAGCAGCGGCAGAACACGGCGGGCAGTGTAGTTCCAAGCGCCGGCCGCAGAGGCCGCTTCGGAGCGCGCGCCCGCGAGTTCCGCTCAGTGAGTGCTGCGAGACACTAGTGCTACGACACTTCACGGATGTTATCACTCAGCACATAGCTACTAAGAAGGTAAACCTTCTTTAAAATTGTTTCATTACTAACCTCTTGCAGTTTCGCACTTTTCCCAAAGTTTGTTTATACGGCGCCATTTTTAACCGACTTCCCAAAGAAAAGAGGTTATCTATTCGTCACGTATATTTATTTATTTATTTTTACCGACTTCCCAAAGGAAGAGAAGTTATCTATTCGTCACGTTTATTTTTATTTTTTTTATGTATGTTCATAACTCCTCGATGCCGGGGCATAACTCCCCGATGCCGCTTCCGACCGTCACCATTAGACCATCATTGTATGCGGTTAGTGTCACAGGGGGACTCCCATTTTATGAAAATCGAATTTTTTTTTGCAGTTTTCCCGGAAAATTGGAAATTAATTTCGGATAACTCAGGTTCTACAAACCCGATTCTCATGAAACTTGGAATTAACTTTAGGTATAGGTAGGAAAAATTTGACCTTCTACTCCTCAACCCTGATAATGCAGGGGTACTGCAAGGCTAAACCATAGAATTTCGCCATTTGGTGCTTACGGATATATAATAATGTTACCAAGCAAAAATATATGGTGAAAATTTTAACCTTCAACCCTGATGATACAGGGATACTTAAGGCCTAAAGCATAGAAGTTGGCCAATTGGTGCTTAGAGGGATATGTAATAAGATTACTAAGCAAAAATATATGATGTCAATTTTGACCTTCAACTCTTCAATCCTGATGATGCAAGGGTACTGCAGGCCTAAGGCATAAATATTAGCCATTCGGTGCCTACGAATATAGCATAAGATTGCTAAGCAGAGATATGAGACGTCAAATTGGATCTTCATCTCTTCAACTCTCATGTTGGGTTCTAAATGCCGAAAATATCATAGAAGCTGAGTCACTTAGGTATTTTATATGGGATGGATTAGGTTAGGTTGGAACATAAAAGAAAATATAATACTAAGCGAGCAGCGCCCTGCGAGCGGATGCGCCTAGTTCATATACCTTTGTACAATTTATAAAAGTGTTATAGCTAAGGCTTACGTTTTGGTTTAATTTTACATATTGAAGGTTAAATCACAGTGTGTATTTATGTTTGATGTTATGTATTCGTCACATCACTAAAAAGGGTGAAAATAAAACAAAAAATATAACCGACTTCCAGAAAAAAGTAGAAATAATTTAAATATACATATATTGGTTTAGTACATAAACAGTACATAGTTCTGAAGTCGGCGCTCATATAGTCGTAGAACATAGTTTCGTCGACATGATTTAGCAAAGTGTGTTGAGCGCCAACTTTGGGACTATGTATAATTAAATATCTTTAATTAAATTCATCGTATAGAACAAATGTGTTGCTAATTCTAAGCACTAAGATGGTGGTCTCATATATAAGTAAGCTGTGATTGCAACGAGACAACCGCGGTTCTTAATATCCGGAGAGCGCGCCGCGACGCCGACCTACCGCTATCTTCAGTGCGAACACGGATGACATGATTTTATTTAGTTTCGGTCTGAAATCCCTTTATAGAAAATTAACTTAATATCGATTCAAACCATAACATCTAACACTACTAGACGTAGACGTATCTTTGTCGTCTTTGCAAAAAAAAATATATATCAAACTAAAATATAAGCGACAAAAATTAGCTCGAATTAAAAACCTCAAAACACTCTTCGGATACAACATAGATCACAGTATACATCCTAAAGAAAGATAATAAATCTGTAGGTTTGACAGCCAGGGCAAATTGGGAGCGGCCAAGAATAGGGCGACTGACTGGAATTGCAAGATAAGCCTATAAGTACCTGGTGATATCATCTTGTCTTTACATCTATGCATATAAATAAAATTGACGTGTCTGTGTGTAATATCAAAATAATAGCTTTTTATCATATGCAAATGGAAGTATATAGGTACATAGGCACTGAACACAAAAAATCAAATACTAAAATTGTTGTCTGTCTATCTGTTTGTTTGTTTTGGGTGATCTCTGAAACAGCTGAACCGATTTTGACAGGACTTTGACTGGTGGATAGCTAATGTTATAAGAAGTAACTTAAGCTACTGTTGTTTTAGAAATTGTTAGGGATCTTCGTAAAAAAATTAAAAACCAACATGACCCCTTGTTTTTCATCAAATTGTTGATAACTTAGCTTCAGCCAACTCGATAATCATGAAACTTGAATTGGACCTTTAGTATTTAGAAAACCATGATATGATAAAAAATTGACCTCTAAATCCTCAATCTTCATGGAGCAGGGGTTCTGCCTGCCTAAGCCATATGAGTTAGAAAATTTATGTTCCAGGTGAGTGAAAATCATTTACTAAAATACATACATTGACATGCACTTTGAGAAGGAAGATTTCTTTTAAAAAACATAAAATCTCGAGTGAATGACGTCATTTAGGAAGTTTTAATTAATAATTTGTTTTTAAAAAGTTTCTTTTTTCACACAGTAGGTACTCGTAGGTATTTTTTTATTTATTATTAATTACGATACATACATAAACATACGATGTAGTAAATTGGTATTAAAAAATTACTGCTATTTGTCTGAAGTATTATGTTAGAAGTACTTCTTTCATATGAAAAAACTCTCTTTAGCACTATACTGTATCGTATTATTTTTGTGGAGCAACTGAGTAGCTACGATTTTGTCTCAATTTTCATAAATGTCTTTTATATGGTCAAGTCATGGACTTCACATAATAGCAATAAAATTTGCAATTCGAAATATAAGCAAAGCCTTATTTATATCTGACAAATCTTCATCATAAGCTCCTTTTCACCTCAAGCTTCAGTAATTTATCACCCGCGTGCGGCTGATACTCCGCTGACGGCACCTTACGAGATCCGCGACCGCTCAGCGTACCGCCGGGCGGCTGCGGAAAGCTATGGCTGTACATTGCCTATACTCCCATACTTAATGAACTCCTTGCGTTAAGCTTTGCTAAAAATATGTAAAACCTCTCGTTATAAATTGGGCTTATTCAAAGAACGACGTTAAATAAGATTTTTATTATATAAGTGAGTACCTGCAGCAGCTATAAAAATATCAAGTTACATTTAACATGATTTTAATGAATTGCTCAAGTTATTTCTACTGTTTTGACCAAATTAACTAAACGACTTAATGTATCAACGAACGCGTCGACGAAACCAATCGTTTTGTAATGTTTAAATCAATTGTTTACTAAAGCAATGTGGCACGTTCACTTAGACATAAATTAAGTTTTATGTTTGAAACCGTTATCTCTAAATTTACTACCGTCCGATAAAAATATACCTATTCTGTTTTCCTGAAAGAGCGAAAAGAAGTGTAACTTCAAAAACTTCAACTTGTAGGGGTTCCATGTGTCAGCAGAACGGGGTCATAAATGTTGAGTTAAACTTAAGTATACGGCCTAGTATACAATGAGATTGTAAACACTGCGACGGGTTTGTACCGTCCGACATTGCACTCACTGACCAGATTTAGGATCGAAAGTATTTTAATGAATTTAATTGTAACTACATGTTGCTTACCATTACTTACCATATAGGTTCATGGCTAATGACCTTCATCCGACCTTATTAGTCCTTCTTAATTATCGTACCAAGCTAAAATCGACTCATATAAATATTGCATTTTTTCATATTTATAAGCTTTAAATGTATTCATTATTAGTATTTACAGGAGTATTAACAAATTATTTAACACTACTGAGCGAATTTTACCTTAGCTCTCTGATATATGCATTAATGGTATGGTTTTCAAATTAATCGCCTAAAATGATAAATATCAACACTATAAAATTAGTGATGATGAATATAATTTATCGAAACTTTAGAGGATTTCAAAACTTGAATTCGATGCAATTTAGCGTGAACCAGCGGGCAAATACCTGTGGGGACAGGGGTGTCGAGGGTGATGTTGATCAATCGTAGCGGCCGGCACTCCGTCACGACATATTGGCAGTTTAGCCTCACACGGCTCGTTGCTCCGCGCTTCGAGCGGCCTGCCTTGTTGACACCCAAGTGTCTATTTATATCATTTATGTCACTTTTGACATGTATTGTATGAACGAGTAGTGATACCCGGAGGCGGAGAGCTGTTACCCGATTGCTCAATTACTTGTTTGATCGATCATTCACTACAAAATATTACATTATGAAACGGTTACATTGTTTATGAAAGCTTTTTATGTTATACTTGTATTAAACATTTACACATTATTAATATATGTGTACGTTGTTATATTTTATTGTTATTAAAAAATAATCTTGTAGTAGTCAAACCTATAATTTTATTGCATTGCACTATATTTATTTATAAATCACTAACCTAAATGTAAATAAATCTTATCTGGCTTTAATCATGTAAGCAAGTCTGTTCTACCGCATCCTCTGAAATAACATACTATCAATGTAACAGCTGCAAGAATATGTGTTTATTACCATATATATAGCCGCTATCTACAATCTGCAAGAACTCTGATATGATCCAGAACTTTGAAAATATAACGAGAAAAACCCATACAGTACTTATATCTTATTGACGAGAATTTACGCAATATAAACTGACCTCTAGGGGAAGGCTTTAAGTGGAAGGGGTAATGCGACTTACACATTCAAATAGCTGTTTTAAAACAAATAAAGACTTCATTTGTCATAAAATTGCAATACGTTCTTTCGCAAGTTCTAAATTAAAGTCTCATTTACCAGTGAACTGAAGAATTAATTTAGAGGTGATTGAAATTGAAAAGAGAGAAAAATAAAAACAAGCTTTTATTATGTTTTTGTTACGAATAAAATCTAAAAATCTTAAAAAAAATTAAAACTGAAAACCTTTAACAATAATAATTAACCATATTCGTCTACGTTAAAAAAATCCCATATCGTAAGTAGATACATACCTATTAGACATTTTTATTAAACCCTAAAGTTTTACACATTTATCACATACACATTTCTATAAATAAAAACGTATTACATTGTGATGGAGCATTCAAGAATATTTTGCATAATTACACCATTATTTTTCTTTTAGAATCGCGCTTCAATGTAACACAACAAAATGTATTTTTGAATTTGGTTTGCATCTTTGTCTGTTTTATATTTTGTAATGGTGCAGTATTTTTTTTTATAAATATGAAGTAGCCCATAGCCCATGGATATTTGTAAGCAACCTCATATAGAACAGGGGTTCTATATGAAGTCTATCACAGATGCGTTGCTACTCC
>DWNE01010382.1:0-10374 GCA_018249875.1 Cecropterus toxeus
CAACCACACCCTTCCACCGAAACGCAATAACAGCTTCACTCTGGAAATAGTTGTGGCAGTGGTACCTCCCCACCAGCTGGAAACAACAGTTGTCGGTGCTACAACTAAATGGCGCTGTATCCCTTTCTGAAGTCAATTTTACATTTTGAACCCCTGGGCAGGTAAAGGTAAGATCTGAGGTAGAGGTAGAGATATAATGTAACATAGAAATAGCTTTTATGCGTTTTAGGTAATTATTTTATTCCACTTAATATAACTCATTATTCTTACATAATAATCAAATACTGGCCTGGTGTGTCCCACGGTTTCATCCCCGCGTTAATTAGAGAACAATACCCAATATAAAATACTATGTAATTAAATTATATACTTAGATAAGTACCTATGTGATCGCCTTACCGCCAACATAAAGTCGCGCGTGGTATTTGACCATTATTTTGTTGCATAGTTGTTATAATAATTAATCCTTACATATTGGTTAAAATCAAATGCTATCAAGGGCAATTCTATTCAAAATTAAGTGCCTGAAATAAATGATTTATTTATTTGGATAAAAATGACCATTATGTATATATGTTTATTAAAATACCTACAAATAACGTATTATTTGACTCACATAGAAAAGGTTATAGTGAGTCAATCTTAAAAGCTAGACATATGCTACGCGACAGCCTTTTTATTAATAACTTTTAAAGACAACAATTTCGTATTACATGATTCAACAAACAAACTCTTTAGATTTATAATACATACCTATAGTAAAGATAACTACATAACTTCTGTCTTCTCAGTCCGAAATTGATATTCTGAGATTTCCCCGAGTACGAGTGTTAAATTACTACATTAATTAATATTAATTGGGAAAATATCTAATGGTTAATTTAATTAATGTAATATCTCCAAGCTTACTTCAAATGTGACCTTTGGCCTTTACAGGCAATCATAAAGTTAACACTTATTTTGACTCGGCCATTAATAAACTTTATGCTATTTCCAAGAGAAAAAACCTTTATTGCAAATAAATTTGATAAAATGGTCGTTAAAATATCAGCTGCCATTATATCACCCTGTTGTTAACTTTGTAAATATCGATATTTCTTATATCGAATAAAATACAAATATTAAATTATATAAAAAAATACATTATGTAAAATATGTAAAGTAAGGTAGCTTTACAGCTATTTAAGTAATGAAATAAATAATTAATTAATTTTTAATACAAATAATTTGCAGAAACTCCTTCCGAAGATGTACGATAGACATCATATTAAAAAAAATATATGTGTCTTAAGAAATACACAGTTATTTATAGAACTCACTGTATATAATCATTACCAGCTATATTAAGAACTCTATAAAATAATTTGCTAAATGTCTAGCAAAGATATAATCCACTAAAACTGGAAATGACTCGCATATAATATAAAATAATCGATTCATATCGCGTCCCTATTAATAAAATTCGATTATCCGTCCAATTCAAACTTCAACATAAAGGCCATTCCAGTCGAGCATCACTACTTACATAAAAGAGCGTACCTTATGGTACAGCGAGTGTACAGATATAAATATTGCAGCAAATTAGTTTGTTTGTTCAGATCTTACGAGCGATAACCGCCTATATATAACCTAGTTAGCATTCTGTATGAGGTAGGTGAGATTCTAGACCGCTTCCTTTCTGAACGACATCTGTGGCAGTCGAGTGGAATAAAGGAAATTTTTAAAAAATCCCACGACACTTAAGCTATGGTTAATAGTCTTACGTTATGGCTGACTGGCTAGCTAGCTGAGATCTATGGTCTACTGCAATTCATGTGTTTTTCTCACATTGTTATTAGTTACAAGACAAATTACCCGTCCTCAAAACATTTGTTTTAAGCGTCAATCACTCTGCAATGCACAGGGTTGGGCGTTGAAAAGAAATTTGACTATTCTAGTAAAACCTCGAAGCTCTACTGTAAATTCTAGCTTGAAAATTGCCAAAATTCGCTTAAAACTGACGCATATGAGGCCAAACAAATGTTTTATGGCCGAACAGTTATTGATGATGTAACACTCTAACATACAGATGTCATCGAGATCGATACTGACTAGACCAGGGGTCGGCATGAAATTTTAAGTGAAGTCCGGATGAAAAGTTCAAAAAAGATTAAGGTAAAAGATAAAGCGAAATTCAAATATGCCTTCCCCCTGAAATGTAGATCTGATTTTAATTTTCCACACCTGTGTCTATGACAACAAGAAAAAGGGCGCCAAAATATTCTGCTGCGCCCTAAATGTGCCGTGGTTAAAATACTTTATATAAAATGTTTTATATTTCTTTAAAAACTATTTGGAATTTATATAAATTTAGAAGGTTTTAGTTTTTGGCAATAGAAAGAAAATAGATTGTTACATAGTTTTTACTCTTAAGAAGACACAAAGGTATGTTAGATAATTAATATTTGGTGGTCAGAGGTTCGTCCTTCGCTGCGCTCACTGCCAACCGCTGGACTAGACTAATATCTAAATGTTTCATATAAATTTTATCATCTTGCTGAACGGCGAGCATTTATTAGTAAATGAAGCATTTTTACAATGACAAACTAAACTATCTGTCCAAACTGTCAATGATAAATTTTAAGAAATGCACGACAAATTCCTAACTTAAAACTGTAGAGCTCGTAATTTTACGCCACTCCCGCCAATTAGTCACCGCATGATTTATGTTCTAAGTCTTATATGCTAATATGCGTATGCATTTAATCTTAGTGCTCAATGATTTTCCACGCGAAGATGAAGATGAAATTTGGGACTCTTCTTTTCTTGCATATACAGTTATCAACGGTGTAGGAATCATAGCATCATATATTTCTAATATTTAATTTAAAATGCATTTTCTAGGTGATATAACTTTTTGAGGTTCGTCTCCGGAGGCACGACCGCCACGTCTCTTTCTGCCTGATCAGAACAGTAATTCTGCTGCTCCTGTATTCTGGGTTGAAAGGAGTGTTAGGTGAGATATCCTTACCCCAGACGTTCCAATTTAGTCTACAACGCACCTGTGGTCAACCTTAGACATTGCACTTGTATTCTTTGGGATTGGTTAGAGATATTCAGGCGCGACAGTGCCCACTAAACATCAGTAGGACTGCATGCTCGTTTGCTACTTATGTACGATACAAAAATTAGCTTCACGCTTATATTATATCAAACTAAGTAATGTTATCAAAAAACGACCAGACACTTTGTACAATTACCAGTTCTACGGACTAACTGCGACATATGCATTTAAACCGTCCTCAATTCGAAGGAAACGGCCTGCGACAGCCGTAACCATCAACACGGTAACGTATGGGTTGAAAGGTCCAGATGTCCTTATGACGAAGATGGCAACTCGTTGTTATGAGCGGGTTTTACCGGATTTCTAATGGAATTACTATAATATAATGATACTGAGCACTTAGGGTTGTATCTAAAGTAATATTCGACTTTTTGTTTCTTGGTTTGTTACGATTTAACTCAAAAACCACTAAACCGATTTTAAAAAATATTTTGCCATTACATAGCTACATTTTAACGATGTAACATAGGCTATATAATATTAAAAAATGAGATCTCCATTGAGATTGGAACAATTTAACCGAAGGTATTAAAATGTCGCCTACAATAGTCAATATCGTATGTGCGCTGCAAAAACTATTTATGATATATTAAATAGTATTTTAAACATAAATCCTAATTAAATTAGATGGTTTGATAATGATGAATAAATAAGCTTAAAATGTACTCATACGTACTTTTTACATCTTCTCCAACTATTGGACGAGAAATATTGCAAGAAAAAAGTTGCTGCTTACTTTAATACTGCCATCCAAGTGGTTCCAGGTTCGATTCCTAGCCTGAAAAATGTCTTAATTCGCCTGAGACTTAAATAGGAGTGACGGTGTATCACTACAGCCGAAATGCAAGAATTTTACTAATTTCACTAATTCGTATATTTCGCTCTAGTATGTTATGTGATCTTATCTAAGAGTTATTATTGTGATAATAAACAATAAACAATGTATTATATTATCTTTGTAGATTTCATAAATGTTAGTCTAGATCTTTAAGCACATAAATAGAAAAGTGGATAGTTTTACGAGACAATAAATAAGCATTAAATACGCGACAAATTGATTTGTAGCACCCGCGCACTGCCGAGCGCGGTAGTCCAACAGAATGGCCATGTAATGAGTTTTATCAGGATAAACTGAGACTAAAATACAGTAAGGCATGTTGTATTGGAACTACGGCGAGCAACAAATGATTGCAATAATAGTGAATGTTTTGTCTTATTTTTGCCGAGAGCTTTTATGTGTGATTTCAGCATTTAATCAAAAAATTTGTTAATATTATTTATCATTTCTAAATCAATCGCATCGAAAATGCTTATATTAAGACGAATATTATAATTTTTCTGTAACTATCACCTGGTACCTTTTATTTGCGCTTAAAGAATATAAATAAAAGTATATGTTTAGAAGTCCAAGAAATATTTACATGATTAAAAATAATACGTGAAAATGAAGTATTATATTTGTTAGTTCTGCCGTCTTCTATGTATCGAAAAAATTAAATTTAAATAAATATGTGTAAGTTTTTCAATTTAAAGTTCATTCAATTAAAATAAATATACTCTTAATAGTAAACTGAGTCTGTAACATTAAATTTAGAAAAAAAATGAAGTGCGTCCTGTAAATTAATTATAACTACTTTACGGTGGTTATGTGCTTACTTATATGCCTTACTTTTATACAACATGGTCACCCCAGCACAATCCACATCGCCACACAGACGCGCAATAAATAGCTGATATGACAATGATAACGTGAATAATTCTATAATGCCATATAAAATATGACGCGTATGGAGTTTCAGTGGTAGCGGAAGGCAGGGTAATATTTACAGCTCATTGCGAGGCGACTGGATGTGCAATTTTTCAAAGGATTTCACGGTTGTGTTAAGCTTAGTGAATTCGTTATGGCCGTCTATTCGAGCGATAAGTATATCGGGATCGTTAATCGGTACATTTGCTGATGCATGTTGCACCTGTTGGATGTTTTGGATTCGTGACGCATTGTGTAATAGGTTATTTTGTCAAGTTGTTCCTAGTATTTGTTATAATGACGAAGGTTTTTAAACTAGGATACTTTATATAATATTTTATTTGGTTTTTACTGACTTTTTTTGCTTGTTTTCAGAGGTTTCCCCTTCAAATGATACCCGACACCGTTGGAGGAACACCGGATTATGTGGAATTATTACCGTACTAGAAACCTCCCGATAGCTGCCCTCGACGCTTCAAAGAGGGTTCGGGGATATCCAAAAGAATGCAACTGGAATTTTTATTCTGTCGGCAATGTCGATTTAAAAAAAGGTAGTAAAACATCCGCCCTAGCTATTTTGGCATAATAAAAGCACTGGTAAGCCCTGCTCTGGTCTAGTTTGAAGGATATGTCATTTCTTTTCTTTAAACGAGGTATTTTAAATTAATCCACTTTTATTAGTTTGGTTTAGATAATTGACGACCCGCGCGGCGGAGCGGTCACCATACCGGTCTGACGCGCAGTGGGTCCGGGGTTCGATTCCCGGCCAGGCAGAAATATGAATGATGAGTTTAGATTACTGTTCTAGATCTGGTTTGTGTATTCGTCTTTGTGTATCCATGGTACCCACGACTAAGGAGAAAATTCTAGTGTAGGGCTATGAGTGTAGAAAGCGTGTTTTTTTTTGTTTTTAATTATACATACGCACAAAAATATTCCGTTTATAACGTATAATTTTTTTTTTAAAGATTTTAACTTTGAGATAAGTTTAACCATATTTTAAACTTACTGAAAACCTTCAGTCGGAGTTCGCAAAAGATTAACGCCAAAAAACAATCATAACATTGTATTACAAAAGCACATCATACATCCTAATTTCAAAATTATAAGGGTAACATGCTAACGAATAAATCGCTAAAAATTTAAGACCAAATGCAATACTCGAGTAATCACAACCTCATTTGCTCATTGAGGTTATTACGTCTACTTATTATCTATGTATGGAACGATCACTATCAATGGACGTAATTCATACTTTATTCGTCATAATATTTGAAGTCGGTGCACATGTATTTTTTATGTAACAGAAGTAGCATATAAGCATGCAGCAGGTGTCATGTCACAATGGTCAATTTAAACTTAACACCAAAAAGATATACATAAGTATCCTAACAGACATAATAAGATCTACTTAATGTAAATTAGGTACACGCGTACGCTAGGCTAGTCCTGGAAACTAAGTTGAAGAACTTTATCACATTTGTTAGGCCAAAACACAATGGCAATTAACAATGTTGTTATAAGATAGGGATGATTGAAGTTGGTGTTGCAAATAGATGATAAGAGGATAGGTACTATCCTCTTATCGTCTATGGTGACACCAAAGTTGAAGTAGCTAAGATTCTACCAAGATTAAATCATTTTAATGTAATAAATAATAATTTCGTCATAATATACAAAAGGCATTAAACTCAATATTTTGACAAATTGAGTTAAATACTTAAAACAACTCCTAAAAACGTATATCGTCCAGAGAATTAAAGATTGACATTGTTGTGCTAGAAAATTTCTACAATTTTATTTTCCACCCAATATACATTTCACATTAGGTCTCTCAAATTCTCATTATGCAATGCATGTGTGCGCTTACCTTTACTCAGGTGCTCAAGATACCCACGAAACCATTCAAAGTTGAAAACTTATATTTTATTGCTCCAACAAACGCAAATCAAATTAAAATAGCTGATGATGATGAAATTCGATTCATTTCTAAGCCTCAATAGATCATTTACGACCTATCAAAGTATTCAGATTCAGATCTTTACAGCAACATAAAGATATCAGCTATAAATTATGTATGAAACGAGGTATAAAAACATCGATGTAATATGACTTCATATAATGATTGGAATGGAATCAAGATTGAAATGCTAAACTAGACCACAGACAAAGTGCAATATAAAGAACATACGCAATAAACCTAGTGACAAAAAAGATGTAAATAATGCGTAATTTTGTTTTTAGATACCACTTCCATTCAATTTGAATTTAGTTTATAGTGACCTAACACCTGGTAAAGCAAATATTACCTTCATTAAAAAATACTAAAAAACGAAAGCATTAAAAAAAAAACAAAATACAACACGCTATCAGACAATCTAAACGCCAAATAGAATCGAAAATTAGCCACGTAATTTAAATATTAAAGTTAGGTAACCAGCAAACAATGGTATCAGCGGCGGTCGATAAAAAGCGCACAATACACAGTCGCGATTGTCGGCGTGTGTGAACCGGGCCGAGCCTTGACCGCGCTGTTCCATGAGCGAGTCCACGAATGACGTGGAGTGCAGTAACGCTGACTTGGAACCTTACTAATATTAACATTATGAATGAAATGATAATTTTTATCCGACTACATCAGGAGGGTATGTATGCCCATTTCTTTGCACGCGGTTTAGTCCAAACAGCTTGATACATTTGACACATGATGTGCAATAAGAATCGTTTCAGAGCAATAGGCTATATAATTCGTTAAAATGGCGGCATAGAAAATTCCATAAATATGTACAGAAATATATTATCAAATCAAATAATTATCATTTCTGTATATATGAAACAGCTCTATTTTTTTCATAAAACCTTAAGTTCTTTAGACTTCCGGGTCTTATTAGATTAATCCTTTATAAATGGCATAAATCTAGATTCTAATTAAAATTAACCGAGATGCATCTTATCTGTTCCTTAATTGATCTGTAACATCGAAATAAATTACTCTTACACTAGCTTTAAAAAGGACAATTTATTAATGCCTTTACGTTTTTGTATTAAAACAAAAAAATTATCATGTAATGAACCTCTATTGCAAGGATCTAGTGTCTTCAATTCAAAGCATTTTTCTATCGCAATATTAGCCACGGATGAGAATGAGAAGACTTGACTTAAATGAAAACTATAGTAAGCACACCTGGCCAGTTTGGATTAAAGGAATTTACTCATATTTGAGTACTTCATCCACAGAACTCTCAGGACTTATTCCTAGTGTTGGTTACGTAAATATTTAAAATTTTAAACTAGAATATTTAAACGAGTTCCGTATAGATAATAATTAAAATACAAAACTATAAAAATTACTTAAGTCTACTTTTTATCTTTTCCCATTATATACAACAGTATAAATCAAAAATCTCAATACATTTGATAATTATTTACATGTCTTGAATAAATCTTATTTTTATCTCTACCTATATGACAGCCTTACATCATAAACGGCTTTCAGTACATCTAGAAACACGTTTGACTTCTATGAGTCAAATATCAACGAATTAGTGAAGGTGTGAATTGCAAAGCGATCTAGTGATATCGTTATACAACCATTGTTCGCGCTAAGAATACTATCTTAAACATTCAAAACCCAAACCGAGGACGATACCTCTCAACCGAAACTGGTTTCCATAACGTTATTTAAGACTTGTTGATTAATAACAAAACATTAGAACCGGATGACACCTAATAGCACCGAACATTGAAATCAATAGAAAAAAATCATACCGATAGTAAAGACGTCATGATAATCTGAAGATAAATAGTGGCAAACGGGAATTATCAGAGCGTGATCGTCGGAGCCGCGGGCGCATTCACACCGAAGACCTGTGATAAATCGACGACATTTATCTGTACGCGATTGTATCAAAATATTTTAGTCGATCTTCGGGATAAGTGTCAAGATGGTAATGGAGCGGGGCTAGAGTGGCTCCCTATGAGACTCCGCGTCTGAATGGAGTCACAATCGGGCGTTTGTTACGTCGTGGCCGTTTGAACGATTGTATCGCCGCCCGGAGATAAATTCCGGGTAAATGTAAACTTTAGGTAGCCTTTTAGAGTGTTTCAGTGACTATTGACAACAGCGCGGTGTATCGAATGCTATTTACTATTCTGTTATTGAATAATCTTCTTTTATAGACAATTGTTTCAAGACATTCGTTTAAATTTCCTAATTAATGTAAAGCACGTTCTAAGCATCATCCATAATGAAGTGGATATAAAATACTACTTCCTTATATAACTTATAACTTTAAAAATAACAACCAATAAAAATGGATTCAAAGGAACAGAAGTTTTAATCTCGTCGTCTTAAAATATATCACATGAATATAATTTATCTGCTTGTTGAAACTATCCAATCTTGTATTAATGGGTGATGTATTTGATATAATTTAACTGGAAATGGCAGTCTCATATATGTATTTTTAAAGAAGTATACTAATATGATATTAAAGTTAAATAAAATTATAATCAGCTAGACATATTTGTTATTAGTATTGATTAATATTATAGTAATTCATTGTAAAAACGTTTATATGTTAAGGAATACAAACTGGCTGACTATATATTTCACAAAAATTACATGAAATTATTAAAATCGATTGTCAATGTTTTCAATTTAGCTTAAATGTATACTGAGCAAAATTTTGTAACACGAAATCATAAATTATATGATTTATTTGATTTTTATGTAAATAAAATCATAAAATATCCACGTACTCTTAATAGCATCTAGAATTTTATTCAATAATAGGTTATTGAACATCCGTCATAACTAATAAATCATTAGAAATACTTCATGTGCCAGTATCCGTATATTTTTAAACGAAACGAAAATGTAACTACCCATATACTATGCGATCAAAGTGACGACTGCAATATTACCTTTGCATAAGAGCCTGCAGTCCAGCTGATGGTAAGTGGTCATTGCTGGCCCTCGCCATCCGTAACTAATTCCAGATAAGATTGGATTCCTTCCTTATGTCGGTAACATATACATTCCTTTTTCTATTTATTTATTTATTTAGTAATGTTGTTTACAAGATTACAGCTCGCGCAAAGTGATTATAAATTAAATTAAATTACCTTAAATACATATAAATAAAAAATAGAATTAAAATTAAAAAATAATCTATAATATCCACCATATTTCTTAATATTAAGCGTGCATTGACAAAATAAATAAAAATAATTTAAACACAAAATTCCTGATAATATTTACAAATTGCAATGAATTTATCATTAAATATGTCTAATTTTCATATAATGACTAAGTTGGAACGCTTCACATAAGTTCACGCATTCCTGCCCACGCCCTGCAAACCACAATACAGAACTTTACGATGCTGTTAGATAGAATAATGTAATTTGGTGGGGCGTCCTGAGTCAAATAGTTCAGATCCCATCGGAGAAATCGGTGAACATACATAAAAAAAATACATACAGTCGAACGTATAACCTCCTCCTTTTCGAAGTCGGTTAA
>DWNE01010383.1:0-10372 GCA_018249875.1 Cecropterus toxeus
ATAAAGTAGGTATCAAATTGGATTGTGGAGTCGTTGCTTGAGTCGAAAAACGTTCTGTTATATGTATGTCACATTACTTTTTTTTTAAACGCGGGTGAAACCGCGGGTTCAGCTAGTTTATTAATAAAAGTAAGAAGATAAATATGTAAATGTTTACATAATTCAGAATTAAACAGGACTTTATTTTTTTGTATATCATGAATTACTTAACAATTTAATTGACTGAATATTATTGAAAATGACTGAACTTTGAATTTGTTGACAATGAATAGCTCATTCTAGTGCTAATATGGTGGACGCCCCAATATAGAAAATTCATTATTTTTATGTACGGTTTGTCTTTCATCTATCAAATTAAGTGGATTCTAGTAAAGTAAGTGGAGCATTGGAAACTCCTGGTATAGAGAGTATTCTGACCATATTATTATATATTTCCGGAATTTTAATATATGGCTTCCTTGCAAAAATTCAATGGAACCAATAAGTTTAATTGGAAACGCGAACGCAATTAGCATTCAGTATATAGCTTTCTAGCGACTATGTAGTAGATATGTAATCACGAATTGGAACTATTTAGGATTTATTAATTTTACGTGAATGTAAATTATTTAAAGGCTGTAAAATACTCTTCTCACAAAAATTAAACGATATTGACTGTAACTTGAAAAACTAATACATAGGGTGATTTTCTGCAAAGGATATTGCAAAGGAAAATGGTTTTACAAAAAATAAACAGTGAATTGTAGCTTCGAATATCTAGTTTTCAGATCTGAATTGGAATTTTTTTCTCGTGAGCGGCCTTCAGGAAATCGGACACGAATGATTTTCGTCAAAATTTTGTACCATCTTTATAACAGTCAGCGGACTTAATGGTTTTTTTCTCAAACTTACTAAGCAAATTGATCAGCTGCAATTTTCTTAGGAGTCTCCCTGTACGATGATTAGACGTGGAGCAATCGTTGATCAATGCAAAAAAAGCCGTAAATGGCCTTTAGCAGTAAATCACTCGGGAACTACTATTGTAACAGAAAAATAAAGCGGGGTTTTAAATACTATAAACATTCTCAAAGATATGCAGTTACTGGCTGTTAAAAAAAAAGTTTTTGTTGGTATTCGAATGATACCCCAAAGACCGTTCACGTGAAAATTTACGGTGTAGACCTGAAAACTAGATTAAAACACTATTAGAAAACTAGATTCGTAGGTACAATTAACTTGCTGAAAATCTACCAAAAAAAAATCCCTTTATTTTTCTTGAAAGTATTTTGTTGCACTAATAATTAATTACGCGTACACCAACAAAACTATTATCCCTATTTATATTCACATATTATATAGAGTTTGTATTGTTGTCTTTTGATTTGCTGGTATCTGTTATCCATTTAAAGCTTTCCAATTTAATTATTAGGTTTTTCACGACTATTCGTAGAAATAATTATTTTACGTACGTAGAGAGCCAGGTATAATTCCAAAGCAATTCTGAAGAAAACGCAAAATATCTATCTACATGATATATATATATATGATACATTTCTGCATTGTTTGACAAACAATAGACCTTTCATATTAAGTCAACGAGATATTTTCTTGGTATTTCTATGCCACACACTAAGAGCTCTTTCACCCCGAAGGTGCTGGCGTACGGTTTCAACGAGCCATAAGTACCCTGATGCCCTTGTGTTATACTGACCCTACTATTCAATATTAGGTATACAGTCATCGCCATACTGTGGATGTATTTAAATTACAGCGGTGCACTTTTTCACTTCGAGTTCGAATCACAGGCACAGATTGGAAATATAATTTATGGAATATTTTTCGTAATAATAATGATTTTGCATTACAATGCATGATTAGCTTACTGACGTCATTCTAAATTCAATATGGCGGTTACCCTAAAATGGCGGGCCATATATTTTCATGCACTATAAATGTGTACGTATACGTACGTACACATTCAAAAGGTTATATTGGTACATATTTATGGTTTGTTACCAATTGATTTGTTTTTTTTTTAAGTATTTGATAATAATTAAAAAAAAAAAAAACAAATAGCATGAAATGGCTTTAACGTTAACTAAGAAACTGGTAGTTGTTAGGGGGCAATTTGTAAGCATCATAAATTTAGGAAGAGACGCCTCTCTGATACAATACTCTCATTAGTAACTGTTCTAGAAACCATTTTAATTAAGTAAACGAACGCTTTATACTATTAATGATTTATTATAAGAATTTTATTTTACGACTCAGCCATAAAATCTTTATGAAGCTCGTATTTCCAACTTAATATAAATACGTAACGTTCGTAAATTAAATGATTAAAGATTTAATCTTTACTGTACTCTTCAAACGATAAATTGCATAACATTAGCATGTAACACCAATCATCAAATCATTTTTGCGCTTATTCGGCGTTAAACAGCTTTTTTACAGGCAAGTAAAAGAATTTGCACATTTCACTGATGCATTTATTGCATCTTTTTACCATATATTTCAACAGCGCAATTACCTCCACCAGTTTTTAATGAAAATACTTTTACAGAATAACAAAGAAGAAATACGCTGGGGCGGCTGCCTATCAGAAACATTGCTACCAGCATTTTTAATTAAAATTTAATACATATTAACAATTTCCTTCTTTACAGAAAAATGTACACGCTTATAGATGGACTCGAATGAAACAAAATTGACAGTCAATAGATACATTCCCAATAAGTTAGACTGTCCCTTTTGTGTCTTACCAGGTAAAGGTCGACAGAAACATTATTAAGAACGCCTTTTACGTATCATTTTCGAACATGTATCTAACATGTTAACTTTAAAACATTAGGGGAAAAACCATAAATTGCATTCAGGGGAATTAAAGGGAGGAAAGTTGCTTCAGAAATATGCATATAAATTATTTACTGTAATACACTTCTCACGTCGTGTACTTAAGCGATATTTAACAGGAAGAAGTTTGTTTCGTAAGCGTCATCAAATATTTACAAAACAAACAGCTGATATCTATTAAAAGGGTATATTTTGTTGATTTACTTTGTTGAGTACTGCTGAAGTAAATATTAAGAGAAACAATAATTAGTTGAATGAGCATCGTCATCGTATCGTCAACCCATTATTGCCCCACTCCTGGATACGGATGTTCTCTCAGAATGAGAGAGTTTTCGGCCTTCGTCCACCGCTGGCCGACTGCTAATTGGTAGACTTCACACACATTTGAGAACTCTTTTTTTAGAGAGCTCTCAGATGTGCAGGTTTCCTCAAGATGTTTTCATCATAGTTAAATTCTAACACGCACGTCATTTTAGAAAAATCTGTGGTGCGTTGGGATTCGAACCTCGAATCGAGTTTTAACCATTAGGCTATAATTGCTCGTTGACTGAGCGGCAACATATTATTCATATAACTCGTTGTCAACCCATCGTTGTCCCACTGCTGAGCAAGACAATGTTTTCCTCTTAGTGATAGGAATTATGTCCCATAGTTCACCAGACTGGTCATGTTTAGACTAGTAGATTTCCACATCTTAGATTTCCACATTTATAAAGACCTCGGGCGCGTAGCCTGTCTCGCGATTTGTTCTTAACTGCTAAAGCAAATTATATTTAAATAATTTCTAATCATACGATGAAAATTGGGTTAAAGCGCAGTTACAAGTCTATATACATATAGCCTACCTAGCTACCCTATCAGTATTTCCTTGCACTTTTTTCAAACTTTTTATGACACGAGCTAACTCTGTTTTAGAAGAGATTACTTTATTCCACGCCTGACGGCAGGCGCTAGTAATTCAATTACCGAGCAAATTGATTATCGCTTGAGGTTAACTTTTCATTAGTCGATGGTTGGTCTAATATTTGAAATTATGATTTTATACTAGGATCTATGATCTGGATACAGCCTTACGAAATTGACATATTCAATAGATAACTATCCTGCTTGTGTCTTCTTTGTATTTTTTTATGTTTAATAAAGGTAAATGTCAATGGTTTAAAAAAGGATTTGTTTGTAAAAGATACAGTACCTGTATAATAACAACCTATGTAGTTATCTATATTTATACGTGAAACAAAAACTTTGTACCGAACTGGTTTACGAAAATTACGCAAACGAAGCAGTATGAGGTACAGTTATAGGAAGTAGGTAAATAGACTAAAGTGGAAAAATACACTAAATCAATAAAGAAAAAACACATTACACACATTATGGCAGTGGACGTAATTTTTATTTTTGCAATGTGCATTTGACATAAATATATATATAGAGTATAAATCGAGTGAAAATCCGCAAAGTTTCTTGCCGAATCTTCTCAGTTGAGGTCGCGTTCCAATCCGGCGGTAGTGTAAGAAAATATTGTAACTGAGAATTTGTAAGTGCCCCCGTAGGCCAATGCAAAATAAAGACATTTCATTTCATTTCAAATATAAATGTATTTATTGTAACTGAATGTCAAACATAACCATAATTATTGTCTAATAGATATTTTTGTACTTTATATTGTAATGAAGAAATGAAGAATAATAGTAGAGAGCGCGCGGCGGCGTGTGATTAAAGTAGATGTACAGGAAGAATGCAGAAAGAAAGATACCTTTCAAAACTTATCAAGAGAGGGCGCCACCGTATTCTGAATTACGCTATTAGAGTTTCCTCAACATCCTGCGGATAATACAAGTTCCAAACAGAGACTGTGGGAGCATGCCGCTCCCCAGGCCTGATCTGGCAGGAGATCTACCTTCACTAAAATAATATTTATGTATAAATGTTACAAATATATTTAATTAAGCATTCATTGTTTGCAATACTAACAAAGTGAAACACATAATTTCGACAATTTCAAATATTTATATGGAAAAACGCGATAATATTTTTAAAAGCAACCAGACAATTGAACCTCATTATTCCTTAATTAACATATTTATTCAAATTAAGAACATATATTACGATTAACTATATATTAAGAACTACATAATTTATATTTACCGAAGTGTATACAATTAATTACAACTTTTTTAATTTGTTTGTTTTTTAATTAAGTTTGAATTTAGACCACTGCGAGGGTCAATTAGTTTCACTGAGCGTCCCAGTATGTGATACTAATAGATAGCCGGCTAGATGCTTATATGAGCGTAGAATATTATTATGATTGATCTAGAAATTTTAGGTAGGCACGTTAATAGGCCGAAAATAGAAAGAAAGGTCTTTACATCTAGCAAAAGCCGCATGCTCGTTTCTTTTTGAAAAACACGTGGCATACGTGTTTTATACTGATCTACCACCATATATATTTTTGATGTGAAGCAGTTTTTCGAATCGGTGGAAGGGTGTGGTTGTCGGCTCACTTATATATGAGGCGACCATCATATGTTCTCGGATGTAGTTCTAAAAAATGTGGGTTCAATTGTCGGCAAATTCGATATTAATAGGTTTCTGTTCTGGATATTGATGTAAGGATTTTTATGTCCAGGGTATTCATAACAAAATGTGGCTATGTGCCTGAAAATCGTTGTTTTTCTTGTCGCAAATAGTTGAAATATACTTAACATTGTATCAATTATTATCTTTACATAATTGCTCTATTTCTAACGAAATTATGGTACGATTTGTACGCAACGCTACTCTAAAATCCTCGTCATTAATAATGTAGGCTATAATATGATAACATTATTACTGCATGTCGGTAATAGGCGCCCGTAAACTGTCGGTTTATTAATTAATCAACACACTGATTAAATGCCCTAGATTACATAGTCGTGGAAGTAATAACTTGGTGATCAATATTATGAAAATTCACTATTTAAGTGTCCACAAAAGTATCTGCATTCCATCAAAATAGACGAGGAAAACAAATATGATAGCGTATTTGCGAATTATGATGAAGACGACCCGCGTGGCGAAGCGGTCACCATACCGGTCTTACGCGCAATTAGTTCCGGGTTCATCCCCGGCCAGACACACATCTGAATGATGAATTTAGATCTCTGTTCAGGGTCTGGGTGTTTGTGTATTCGTCTTTGTATGTTTCCAAGGCACCCACGACACAAATCCTAATGTGGAGCTATGAGTGTAGAAAGCGTTTCTTTATGACGCTTTTATGTTTAAATTAAATTCGAGGGCTACAAAATATCCACTTCAGGCGTCTCTCAATTGGGGCCAGCAATAAGCGTTAAAACTGTTTGTGTCAGATTTTATAAGACCACGAAATTTCACTGCATATCACTCAATGTTGATGCTTGCAGCGCCAATCGAATGTTTCTTGGATTTTGTGTTTCTTTCAAAATCAACGTGCTCACGCTTTATATTAAAAAAATAGTAATGCAGTGAGCTCTGGATTTCTACCGTTACAACTACTTACTAAACTTTAATGTCGTTCACATACTTGCGAATGCACTAACTTGGAATTGCACAAAATTGTTCGTTTACATGAAAAAATATTACAATAATAATTCTAATTTACAAAAACATTCATATCTAATTCCTAGAATAGGTACTTCAAAGGAAAATCGAATAATGATTTACATCATTATAATTCAAGGCTTAATTATCCTATTGCTGTTCGACGAAGCAGTGTGATTGAGGAAAAACAGTAGCGAACCTATTTCACGGAATCTTATTAAGATTTTTTATGTAACAGAAATATCAAATGGTTTGCTACCTGATTCTACGGCCTCAATGTCTACCGTGAACATCCGTAACACATTTTGAATAGAAAACAGAAGTTTTACAGAAGCCATTGTGCGACGAAAAGGTCGTATAGTGGTCCCTGAAGAGTAAGTAATAACTGATATAAATATGTCAACGTGTTTAAGCGTTTTTACGTATTGTGTACTTAAGATGAAATAAACTAGCATCCTACTCGCCTAATGGTAAGTGGCAACTGACGCTTCTCTGAATAATCGCTGATATTAACAAATCCTACTTAAAGTGGCCACAGATTTCTACACTCACTCACTTACGGCTCACTTTTATATGAGACGACCATCTCAGTCCTCGGGAGGAGCAACGCATCTGTGGTCGACTTCATATAGAACCCCTGTTCTATATGAGATTGCTTACAAATGTCCATGGGTGGCAGTAACCACTTACCATCTGGTGGGCTGCTTGCTCGTTTGCTGCTTCATATTAATAAAATAAAAAATGATAAATACACTCGAGGATTACGTTTTAACATCTTGCAATAGTATCATCCTTACACTCTTCAAACCAGAAAAAGCTGCCCTTAAAATTCTTGTCATTAGCGCGTTGGATCATTTAAAAATTATAATATAGATATCATATGAATAATATACAGATTTACACACTAACATGTAAATATGTAAAGGTAATTTAAATGTAGGTTTACATTTTTCAATCCTAAAGAATTTAAATATATAGCATATTACGTTAATTAACAACACAATTTAACATCACAATACATCGATGCATAAGTAGTAAATACTCTATTTTGTGGTAAGGTAATAAAATGTACAGAAAATGATGGAAAAGCGAGGCAGTGTTGAAATGTGGCATAATTTTTAACCTCGAATAAAGAGATAATTACGTCGGAACAAACAAAATATCTCTTGATTTTATTATATAACAGGTATTTACGATATGATATAAGCAAATATTTCCACCGTGACCACGATGCATGTAAATGAGAATTTTTGGCAAAATAGATATTAAAACACCGTAATTATCGTGAGCAGCTACCCGTTACAAGATAAAATATATCAACTCCGCGGTAATATCAATTTAAACCGACTGTAACATGAATACATATAGTAATAAATTATAATGGAGATACTAATCAGAATGCTAAACGATCTTACTCGATGAAAAATCTTATCTTACTTTTATTGCAATTTTCTATTTCCTGCAGCATCCGATGCAATAATATTATTTCCTATCGAGAATCTTTTAGTCCGCTAAACTGAATCACTTTATCGCCTAAGTTAATTTATTGGCTTTAGCTGCAACTATATTTATATTTCGCTGCAGGGCACTCCACAAATAGGGGAAGCCTGGAAAGTTGTTTTGTGATTATTTAATACTGTGTACTGCTAGATAACTTGCCGTGTAACAAGTTTTCAAACTACCCTTAACTTATGGGAAGTTTAAGAAAGAATATTATAATTTTGCTTTTACTCTTGTATGTCCCATATTTTGCAAGATTGCAAAGAAATTATTTTTTGTTGGAAAGATTAGAGTTGTTGTTTTAAATCATACAACGGTTCCACATTGCAACATCACCCGATATAGATAATATTTATCCCCACAGAAAATCGAATGACAAAGAGTAAATTAAATACAAATCCATAAGTCCTCTCTAAGGTTTAGGTTTTACATTTAAATACTATTCAAATATACGAGTACAAACCGACCAATAAAGATCGATAATTTTATGTGTATTATATAAATAAAAAACACGACTTACCACACCATACCATCTTACAACCACGACACAACGCAACTGAGTAGTTCCAATTATTTCAACGCCTATACTGTTATTATATATGAAATGGATAATTTTATTCACATGGACATTTAACCGCACAGTTTGGACGATATTCGCGTCCAAAACCAATTAACTGACCAACCAACATATTAACATTGTCGTAGTCGTGTGGTACGTGTGAATAAACACTAATCGGAGCTTATTGGCTTTATTAGATAAATAAAGGTTGATGACAACGCCACAAAACTAGTCTAGTTATCGTAACTAAAGAAAAAATAAAGGAGGAATTAAACGAAAAACTTCGAACAGTAGCACGTGACGCCACACGTTGCGACCTTAACGTCATCACGTATACTGTTGTATCGAGCGTTTATTACTCTTTATTTCTTCTTTGTTAATGCCATCATAAATCTGTTGTTAAGTTAAGTTACAAGCGGTATAATACAACAAAAGTTTCGTTGAGCATTTTTTTACTAGTTTGAAAATACGTTTCAGACCCTTTAGAGGTATTCGGTTATGTAGGTTTATTCGATACTCCCGTTTTGTTGTGCTACGTAGGCGCTCAAGAGTTAAGATGACTTTAAAAACCACTTTAATAAAACGTACGTCACTTTCAAGGTCTTAACGCATATCATCGAATCCAGGATGGATCCTCCAAAGGCGCAAATAAGTGTCTGATTAAATTAGGAAACAAGAAGAAGGAAGAATATATCAAATCAAAAATCTCAAGTATACAGTCTCCGAAATAAGTTAAGAGCCTGTAAAAATGCCCTTCTATTTTTCATAAACTTTAAGCGAATTAGAGATAGCTTAATTACTTAATACGTACTTTAGTATCTGTAAAAAATATAAAGAGCATCCATATATTGTAAAAAATACTAAACAGATACTACTTTAAAGATTAGGTACATTTCAAGAGTTTCATTCCTACCACTATTACTGTGTAAACATTTCTCTGATAGTGCAGAATTTTCTTGAATAAATATAATTATTTTAAATAAAACAACTTAAAGTTTAACCGAGCAGAGAATACGATGTCGTTCTATGCCTGTGCATTAGGTGACCTCGTAGTCTCCGCTCGATTAAACTGAAAAGAGGAAATAACGTACAATAGGAATTTTATGTAAAAATATAAGAAAATGATCTTAAAAATTAGTAAATTTTATTGTTATACGATAGCAGAATCTTAGATAGTTCAAGTTTCATAGCATCACCGATATATTTTCATCTAAACCAACAGCGTTAAAAGCTGCTACGATCTGTTTGAAAAGTGTGGTAATGGTCAGTAAGTCTTTACGAAACGTTTCAACTTAGTTTCCAGGGGTATTACAAATAATTATGTACCTAAAGCCACACTCAGGCAATAACTCAATCCAAACTGTGGTTAAATTATAGATGTCTTATAAAGGTGGTTGCCACTTACCATGAAGACATAGGATATGAGGACAACGTGCCAATGTATGTATATTAAATTAAATATACTTATTTCTTTTCTCATTAATTGTAGTAAAAAGTTTTACGAAAGATGACGATAATGTCTTTATAATTATTACAGTTGAAAATATAATTAATAAAATATTTTATTGTTATTTATAAATAGTCATAGCTAATGAGTTTTTTTTTATTCAATATAAAGGACTTTGTCGTAAAATCGATTAAGCCGCCCTGGTAAAAATACAAAAAGTAGACTAATATATAATAATATTTTCTTAAATTACCTCATACTACGGCTATTTACTAGGGCATATTTTTTTTTTCTTTTTCGGTAGTTAATGAGTTACAATTAAGATTTGGAAGCAACAGAAATACATTGCTTCATTGTTTACAATTCAGTTATTGTTTAAATTAAGTTTAAGTATTTTTTTTATAAATATGAAGTAGCAAACGAGGAAGCAGCCCACCTGATGGTAAGTGGTTACTGCCGCCCATGGACATTTG
>DWNE01010384.1:0-10372 GCA_018249875.1 Cecropterus toxeus
GCCGGCAACCACTCCCTTCCACCGAAACGCAAGAACTGCTTCGCGCTAGAAAAAGGTGTGGCGGTGGTTCTTACCCGGTCGAACTACATTGGTTCTACCACCTGGATTGATAGGGTTATGGCGGATCTTCGGGAACTTCGAGTTAGTGACTGGTAAGAAGTATCCCGGGTTGACCATTAAATGGAAATCTCTCGTATCGGAGGCCAGGACCCGTCTTGGGCCGTTGAGCCAACAGATTAAGTAAGATACTCTAACCCTATCTGAAGTATATCCGAGGTGTCTTCTACGGCAGAGACAGCTTACCATTAGGTGGACTGTGTTATCAGTTGCTACCTTTTTATATAAAAAAACAAAAGGCTATGGTTTACAAATTAATAATTGCAATATTTTTCCTTTATAGGTACTACCATCGGAATAAGACCTATCTGAAAAGAACCAGCAAAAAACGGTAAGATTTATAATTTCTTTTTATGTAATATATTAGGCATTTTATATTGTTTTACACCAAATACTTACTAAGATGAAAGTAATTTAAATGAAAACTTTCTTTTCATTTAAACAAACAGCTCTTTCACGAGTACATAATATAACTAGACTGATCGATTTGTAATTCAAATTGTTCATTGACCAAAATTACATGTCTTACCCATATCCAATGTTAGTGCGTGTTCAAAATTCCTTTGTACAGAGGGTAACAACTTCAACGACAGTCGGTGACCGCTCAAGGTTATAGTTTGACAAATTAAGTCTTAAAACACATATCAAGAAAGTTCTTATTACATTTTTATAAGGAAAAAACGAGTATGCAGTCCAACTGATCGTAAGTGGCCACTTTCACCCATGAACAGTGGTAATCAAGCCCAGATAAGATCAGACTTACCTTTTTTTTGTAACGGGGGGGAATCCTTTAAAAGGAACCCGACGTCGTGGGAGCAACGCCGGGTTATGTGGGATTTTCACCGCACTAAAACCCCCCCCAGTGGCGGTATCAGATCGAAGATTCATTAGTTAGATGTCTCTCTGACCGGGGATCGAACTCGAATCCCACTACGTGTCATACCGGTATGGTGACCGCACCGCCACGCCAGATTTCATAGTATTTGCTTCACCGTTAAAACAAGTAATAATTAATTTAAAATATGCGCATAAATTCGATAAATTAGAGTTGCGTGCTTGAGATTCAAACCCCTGAAACCCCAGTGTGAGAGGTGTCTCGGACTCGAACCGCAAAAGGGTGCTACCACCTCTAAAAATAGAAGTAATATGAATTATATGAAATGGGTAAAATCCATAGAATATAATAATGTGTAGCATTATGTGTAGCACTTTATTCTCAGATACGATTGAATAATATAATTTCTACTGTAGATTATTTGAAGTATTCACTCTAGTTCTAGCACAAATGTAATCTAGATAGAGATTTTAATTATTCTAATTTAGACTGTGTATTATTTACTGTAAAATCTCACGTGCCTATACTTTATAAGTAGTTGTACTATAACATGGTAAAATATTTAGTGTTATTATATTTATTGTTATTTATTACCTTCTAAAAATTAAAAAAAAAATTACCAAACCATTGAGGGTTAAAAAAACTTATTGCTAAGTTCGCTATATTTTTAAAATTAAATCAATAAAATACGTACATATAAATTACGACATAGTTAAAAAAAATATTTTAACAAAAAATATAACCGACCTCTATGCCACAAAAAAGTAAAAAATAAAAAATAAAAATAAAGAATATTAACAGTACTTAGTACAAAGTACATAGCCCTGAAGTCGGCGCTCAACACACTTCGCTAAATCATGTCGACGAAACTATGTTCTACGAGTATATACGTGACGAATAGATAACCTCTCTTCCTTTGGAAAGTCGGTTAAAAAAGTTTATACACTCACTATGACTAGAATTACATAATACAAAGTCACTATATTCAGCGGTATTTCGTATCGGAAGTAGTATTTTAGTCAGTCATTTTACCGTTGACCGCCGGTATTTCATAACGAGCGCTCCCGTGCTTCGAAAGGCACGCAAAGCATTCCAGAGCGACTGTTATAATTAGAGCAGCCATTAAATCACTTTGGAACTCTTTGGTGGCTTGTTTTTTGGGTACTTGTCCTTACCCTAAAAGCCTAATAGTTCGTGAAGGCAGAAGTAGGACTTGTTTTAAAACGTTTTTAAGCATCGAAACGATATAATGATGGCAGATTTATTGATGTAAAATTTTGTTTCTTTCGTTTTGAAATGATTCTTATTTCTTGGTATATAAGACAAGAGATTATACGTAAAATGTGCAGAAGTAGCAAACGCGCTTGTAGCTCACCTGATGGTAACTCCAGATAAGATTACTCTTACCTGAGGTTGCCAGCAGATGAGTTGCTCCAGTGGCGTAGCGTGGGCTTACACCGCCCAGGGCGGAAGCTGAACTCGCCACACATTATACAAATTTTGACGACCAAAAAAAAAAGACAATATCTGACTTGACGATAAAAAAACGACAATATCTAACTTGTTGACCAAAACAAGGTTGCCAAATCTGTTTTTGCCGCCCCCAAATCATTTTTTGGCGCCCGAGGCGGACCGCCCCTCCCCCACCCCCCTCGCTATGCCACTGGTTGCTACTTCTGAGGACTAAGTTGGAACGCCTCGGATAAGTATGACTCCCTAATGATGCAATGTCGTACGACTCGTTGTTCAAAATTTAAAGCAAGTTTGTCAGTATGCAAGACGTGGATTGAACTGATTCCAAAGGTATTCCTGGAGCAAAAAGAGCTTTTCAAACCCAACGATGCAATGGCGACTCATCTGGTGTTGCAAGTGTACAAGGCTATGGTAACTGCTTTGCAGCAAGTGAACCGTTTGCCTTATCGCTACGTATAAGTATAAAATATAAGATAAAATTTATATTATAATTCGTGTTAGCTTATTATAAAAATCACTCATTTCGCTATTCTCTACTCGTGGGTAGTAAAACAAGTACCTAAGCAACAATTAACAGTTAAACGGTAAAAATTACGTACTCATTTCCACTTCACATTATTGGTTTAAAAGGAAACGAAGTAGGCACTAGAATGTAGTTAAGCAACATTTTCATGTAAATTTTTAAAGTTTTTTTAATGCCGTTTTTCCACTAATTTTTAATTTTAAGGTAAGTAAGACGACATTTACTGTTAATTAGCATTTGAAAAATAAATGATTTCCACGTTTGTAGTCATACTAAGACTTTATTGTCATCATTCCATTATTTTCCTATCGCTGGGCACAAGTCTCTTCTCAAATTAAGAGAGAATTAGGCCATAGACTCCCGCCTTGCTCCCGCTAAATGCTAATTGGTAAACTCCATAAACATTTTTGGCGTTAGGCGTGAATTTTGATTATAATATTTCCTTTCATAGTTAAGGGAAGTTAGAAGAAATTATAAATGCACATATATATCGTCGAGAACACCATTTATCTTCTTCTGTAACTTAGAACAAAATTCCTATGTTATCAAACCGTTTATATTGCTTTTTATTATTGTCTGACTTTCTAAAGATTAAAAAAATGTGGTCTACAAAAAAATATGAATTTCAAAAATTGTTCAGCGGTATTAATTTAGCAATAAATGCTCCTCTAGATCTATAAGATTTTTCTTTTGAAGTTACTACTAACCGTTTTTTGACCACCAATCTGCCTATAACTAAGTATACTTACAAATAAATAGTATAATGTCCAAAAAAAAGAACATAGAATAAATTTTCGTTACCAAATGGCTCGGATATGAAACTATTTTAACAGCGAAGAATAACTAATCTCCTGAGTAACGACGCAAATAACTAACCTCATAAACCTATATCATTAGTCCACTTAAAGTTGGTCGCAAATCAGTTTGTCTAACTGGATTTAGTATCATCCCCGCGTCCACTATTTATTTTCATAAAAGCGTTCACGTCTGCTTGATATGTACCTACCTACTAACTAGTAAGTTAATTTTTTTAAAGTGGGTACACCGCCACACCCATTTTCGTCTTATAACCCCGTTACCGTGTTATAACAGAAGAGTTAATAGTTGTTTTGATTTTTTCGTTATATGCCTTGTTTAAGATTTTTTTATCAGATTCAAGTATGCAGTCTACCCTATGGCAAGTGACTACTGCCGCCCATGGACATCCGTAAGCAACTTTATACAGAACAGGAGTCGTATCTGAAGTCGATCATAAATGCGTTGCTACTCCCGATGATTGAGATGGTCGTCTCAAGTTTGAGGCTCACTCATACTTGAGACGACCATCTCAGTTTGTTTAAAACATAAGAAAACAAAATAAATAGCAATTCTAAGACCAAACTCGAGCCTTGCTTTCGTAAGTGTGTGAGTGTGATATAATTGTATTGAAACAAATGGCGACTTTTAGCGAAAAGTACCAATTTCGGATGAATTTAGTACTTTTCTCTGGAATTTCACTTTTGATTGGTGCTACACGAAAAATGTATGGGACAAAAAATGACAATTCCTATATCGTATAACTTTTATTTGAAACATTTTCTCTAAAATCTACATCGACCCGCGTGGCGGAGCGGTCACCATACCTGACGCGCAGTTGGTCCCGGGTTCGATTCCCAGCCAGACAGAAATATAAATGATGAGTTTAGATTTCTGTTCTGGGTCTGGGTGTTTATGTATTCGTCTTTGTGTGTCCATAGTACCCACGACACAGGAGAAAGTCCTAGTGTAGGGCTATGAGTGTAGAAAGCGTGTTTTTTTATTTATGGCAATAATGGCAAAAAAGTTGAAAAAATCTATTTTTGTCGATTTGACCTTGAAAATCGAACTTGCGTGATTTTGAGTAAATCTAAAATGTATGTATGCACATGATATTCTTGACCAGCGCTTCAGAATACATAAGTGTACTAAATGTACGATCGATCGGAGGTAAGTCTTAAATAAGTTTATTCTTTATTGTTTCGCTATGAAGGGCATGGCAAGAGAGACATACATATCCGAGGAGTTCCAACTTAGTCCTCAGGATTAGCAACTAACGCATCTGTGGCCTCAGGTAAGGCGCTTATTCAACCTAGGGTTAATTACAGTGTAAGCAAGGGTTAAAACGTTTTCTCAAAACGGTCAACATTTACGTTTTATAATATGATAAACTTGTGTTAAGGGCGCAAACGTCCATGGCAGTAACTGTTACGTATTTGTCGCTATATCTATACTAATTATAAAGCAGTAGAGTTTGTTTGGTTGAACACGCTAATCTCAAGAACTACTGGTTCGAATTGAAAAAATATTTTTGTGTTGAATAGTAAATTTATCGTGAAGTTTAGGCTAGAACAACAAATTATGTTTGTTTGTTTAAAAAAATCTAATAAACGCGGGTGAAACTGCGTGGCACAGCTATAAGAAAAGGTAGAGTGTTAAAGTTATATCCAATAAATCGTTTCACGTCCCACGGTTTCTATATTTGGGCTTTTAAAATGTAAATTGGGGTAAGTGGTGAGGCATGTCAAAAACTTTTAAAACCCGGTACGTAGTTATGTGACGTTGGTTATAGAGTTATATTTCATAACATAAAAAAAGGTTTATGTTTATATAAATCGATTTTTATTGAGGGCGAAACGATCAAAAGGTACCCAACGCCGTGGAACCAACGCTAGATTATATGGGATTTTTACCTCACTACAACTCCCCTGATGGCCTTCCTCGGCACCGCTAAGAGGACCTCGGTATCTTCTAAGGAACTCAACCGGAGTCCTCTAAGCGCAGATGGGGCTCCACCCAGTTGCTCACCTGGGTGGTGCGACTGGACCCACCAGTCGGTATGTCTTCACGGTGGTCTTCACGATAGTATGCGACACATACCGCCGTCTTTCAGGGGACGCTTGATCTGGACGGTTCGAGCTCCAACTATTGCCTCTCTCTCTGTCAATAACCTCGGAAGCCCCTATTAGTTGCCGCTTACGACAGCCATAGAATAATGTAATTCTGATCCCGGAACTACAGAGACGATAGAAAACAAGATTATCAAACTTAGTTCTCAGTAGAAGCTTTAATAGCGAATTAAACATGCATGGTACTCGTCTAAGATAAATATAACGATTATACTGTTAGTAGTCCTATCAGGCACATCACTTTGAGTGTGATGAACTGCCCCTTTATTACGGCCTATAGTTTTTAGGTTAACGAGTGCAGTGCCGTACATCCCTTGAGAGGTAACACAAATCCTCCGAACCGTAATTACATCGGAAGCCTTTAAACCAGAACAGTGCTCGTAAAAGTAATACCCACCTTGTCGACGTAACTAGGATCATAAAACTACAAACTTAAAAGCCAATAGATTTTAAATTAATTGATACTTTATAAGTTGCATGATAAATGATACAAGCTCTTGCACGAATTTGCTAGCGACATTTATGTATGTTTGTAAGCATTATGGCGAATTAAAACTTTCTTTCTTTCTTAAAATAAAAAAAAAAATATTTTTGGAGTTAAAATATGTATGTATATATAATTAAAAATATGTTACGTTTAAAAATATTTATGATTTACTTTGTCGTTTTTCAATATAGTCGCAAAAATTAATATTTGAAGGGGGTGGTCTTGTTACCCTAGCCCCCTAATTCAATGATTGGCCTTGTACGATTTAGGTCTAACTAATATAGCACAATTGATCCATTTCATTTTTTCTGCCAATATTTAGCTACACAGATCTCGTCAGGGCGAGTGATTTTCGGTATCGCAAACATGAGTATTTGTTATAAGAGTAGGTAATAAATATGCAGCCCAAGTGTGATAAGGTGTACGGCTTCTCATGGACATCTATTACCAAATCCACATGAAAGATGGGTTCTACCCAAACATAATCACAGATGTGTTGACACTCATGAAATCCACAGTGGTCGCTTCAAAAGTCAGCCCACACCCATCCATCGGAACGCATCTGTTGCTTCGCGCTAGAAATAGGTGAGACGGGCCTACCCTGGTCAAACCATATTAGTTTTACCATCTTTACAAACTTGAATTAATTATTTAGGTTGTAGAACCCTTTGAAGTTCAACTCCGAAGAACTCCCACCACACCTGTTCCTGTCTAATACCAACAGTGCTTAGCGGCCCTGTGTTGGTCTGAAGGGTGTAGCGACACATACTTATGCGCGGTATTCTACCTTTGTGCTCAGGAAAAGCTACGCACCTGTGGCCAAGAAGATAACCAGGTGGTAGAACCAAAGTAGTTCGTCCAGGGAAGTACCACCGCCACACCTATTTCTACCATGAAGCAGTTCTTGCGTTTCGGTGGAAGGGTGTGGTTGCCAGCTCACTTATAAATACTTTTGCCAGGTGGTAGAACCAATGTACTTCGATCGGGGAAGTACCACCGCCATACCTATTTCTAGCGTGAAGCAGTGCTTGTGTTTCATGGATAGGTGTGGTTGCCAGCTCACTTAAAAATGAGGCGACCATCTTAGTCCTCGGGAGTAGCAACGCATCTGTGATCGACGCCAAATAAAACCCTTGTTCTATATGAAGTTGCTTATAGATATCCATGGGCAGCAGTAACCTCTTACTCTCAGGTGGACTGCATGCTCGTTTGCTACTTCATTCATATAAAAAAGCTCATGAGGCTCTGATCTTATCTGGGGTTGGTTACATAAATTTCCACACGCGGCAGGAGCCACTTACCATCAGGTGGACAGTATGCTCGCATGCTACTTTAATGTTATAAAAGGGATATATTAATCAAGCAATTGTTTAAAAACAACTGGCAAATTTCAGATTTAATTTATTTATTTCTTTGCATCGATGTATGTTTAATATGTGGGTCGAGGGTACTAAATTATTCATTCGGTTGTTACTTTTGTTTCGACTTGGACCGAACTTCAGCTGGACCTTATCAATATTGTGCGTATTAGTCACTTCAAAGTTATCCACACGTTCATTTCCAACGCAATAAATAATTCATATATGATACACTTCATATATTCCTTTGGGTTTCGGAAAGTACACAACGTAATTTTTGCTTACGATCATAATGTACTGTAGCTTAGTGATGCGACTCGAGCTCTATTTTTACTCGAGTAACTCGAGTGGATTTGACACACTAGTACTCGAGTGAAAAAAATTACACTCTAACCTCTATTCACTCGAGTTATCGAGTCAACTCGTCGAATTGAGTCGATTCTGTTGCCAGTAGATGTCACTTCACTACTCTATTTTACCTATCTATGCCCCATCGGTTCAAACAAAATTGACAGGTTTAAACTTGCACGTAGTTTGCCGCAAGTTTTGTTAGTAAATAGATTGATTGAACTTTAGTCAACAAAAGTGTTAAATACTATACATTTTACTTCATATATATTACAACGTATATATTATATGACAATGACACTCTTTTAATATAAGTATTTGTTAATTTGCTAAAATTAATTTCACTCGAATTGCTCTTGCAACTCGAGTAATATTTTTCACTCGAATGACTCGAAAACTCGAGTATGACTCGAATGAGGTAGAAGAATTGCTCAAGTTACTCGAGTCACAAAATCCTATTCGAGTCGCATCACTACTGTACCTACATTTTTTTCGGACACGGCAATACGTGCAGAAATTCGGGACAGCTTGTAAGGCACCGGTGTTTATATCACGTAGTAAGTCTATATATCCCCTGGGAAGTCGGGTATCATATTTCCTAATATAAAGTAATATTTGCATCTTATTCACTATATACATCAATAAATTAATGTCTTCTAATATATTGTAAGGGAATTCCTGTTACGTTTATTTCTAAAAGACTAATTTAGTGTTGAGAATGTTTTCATAAAAGATATTTCGATATTTTTGTCGGAATATTGTATTTTTGAATAAAATCTATTTTGGATGCTAACGACATTATAAATGGACAAACTGAAAATATTTCACTGCCTTTTTCTCACTCATTTGTCAATGGATTTTGTTTTATAATGACCATCTATACTTTAGTGGCGGTGCGGACACCATACTGGTCTGACACTCAGTGGGTCCCTGGTTCGATCCCTGGCCAGACAGAAATGTGAATGATGAGTTTACATTTCTGTTCTTGGTCTTGGTGTTTGTGTATTCGTCTTTGTGTGTCCATGGCACCCACGACACATGAGAAAATCCTACTATGAAGCTATGAGTGTAGAAAGCGTTTACTATAGTAAAGCAAAAGGAAATTTATGATTTTGAACGGTATGTACTTGTATATATATTACTGTAAAAGCTGGAACTACAACACAACCTAATATTTACCAGCTCTTGACGTTAAAAGTCCAAAATGATCTGAGTACATCGTTTATTTCGATCTTATACCACCATTCACTGGGTAAATCTTAGGTTTTACCTCAGAGATACAGTAAATGTCGAAAAGAAGGCACGTCTAGATGTTCTCGGCGCAGTCTCGTACTGTAAATAATGTATATTAGCTTTTGGGCAGAGTAATAAAAAGACATGTTTTATTACTATTACCTTTGCACGCTTATTTATATTTAACTACTGAATTTACATGAAATAGGATCACCAAGATACGCAGTATTTCATATTCTTTTTCCTCTTCATAAAGGAATTGAAAATTAAGGACTAAGATTGAAGTTTCTGATTTGCAGTTACACGTAGCATTTAAATCCTCATATCTAAATAAAAAAAAAATATGGTCATGATCTTGTGATTCATCGGTATATTAATTTTGTTTTATTTGTGTGGGATTATGTATCTTCATTTGATATATTGCCAGTGATGAGTTGACTGAGTCAGGATAGAGTAAACTTCCTAAATCTAGGATTTGACATATTTTTAAAGCTTTTAACTCTCGAAAATAATTCGCATTACATTTAGGCGACGGGATATTGGATTTTACGTCACTAAAGCAATGGTGCATTGTTATCAAAAGCCAACGTGTACACAAAATGTCAGTCCAATCGGTTGGAATCAACTGGCTTAATTTGAAAATTTTGAACATTTGACCCCTTATATAGGCACGTACGAAGCAAGAAGGTTAGTTAATAAAATTACATCAGAAGCTCAGAGTATCAGTTTTTGGGTCGGCTGTTAACGTAATGAGTAATTTCTTTTATTTTATTTTTATGCCAAAAAGATTGAAATATGGAAATTTTGTGCCAAGTTATTGCAGTACAATTTCCCTTTCATATACTTAGGTACTTATACATGTTATATATACGGTACATGCGACGTCCTAACTTACGATAGGACTATAATTTTAATTTAAACATTCTTGTTTACAATCCCCATTATAATAATGAACCGGCCAAGAACGAGTCGATTATTGCACGAAGGGTTCCGTCCTATTTATTATCTATAAAAAAATCACATTTGTTGTATGGGAGCCTCGTTAAATGTTTATTTTCTTTAAATTTAATTAAC
>DWNE01010385.1:0-10371 GCA_018249875.1 Cecropterus toxeus
AATAACACTAACAAATTCCGACCAACTCAATTTGGGTTGATAGGTATATATACGGAAAACGACTTGATTATGTTATTTTACAAAGAACAATAAAAAAAATAAAATTTTAGTAGTAAAATTTTCTAGTAAAATCTCGATAGTTTTATTTCTTTGGGTACATCAGAAAGAATAAGAACTCGAACAGCTTGTAATAGGCTAGGAAGAGGGACATGAGATCGATCACTGACTAACGAGATGGACACAATAAAATCAGCAAATCACAGGTCCAGTGTTAGAAATATAAGAAAGGTAGAAATATAACTCTTATAACGGCTATCTCTCAACGCTCCCATCATTACATCACGAACACTAAGTGCACTACTAAGAACAGGAGTTTTACTCTATAGATCTTCAACCCATTGTTGTCCCACTGCTTCTGTTTTTTCTCTCAGAATGAGAGTTTCAGATCATAGTCCACTGCGGTGACCAATTGGGAATTGATAGACTTCACACATGAACGTTTATAACATAAAATTTTTTTTTAGAAAACTCAGGTGTGCAGGTTTCCTTGTGATGTTTTCCTTCACCGTAATCATATATAAATAATTTCTAATACGCACATCATTTTAGGAAATCAATGGAGCGTGCCTAGGATTCGAACCTCGTACCCTCAATTAAGAGGCACAGTTTCAACCATTAGGCTATCACTGCTCTATTATTTTACTTTAACTTGGAATACAATTAGCCTTCAATCCTATATACAATATAAAAACATATTTTCTTTAACGTCTATAACAGATTGAGACATTCTCCTAATTACTACCCTCTAGAATAAATTTCAAGATAAGACGAGATAAATAAAGCGATTTGTACGAAAAAGATATTAATTACAACAAAAGTTCGGACACATAACGTGTCTTCATTTGTTTACGTCGGGAAAGTTTTGTGGAATAACAAAATGGTACCGAAGCCCTTCAGAATCGACTGCGGTCACGACGGCCTTCAGAAGTTTAGTACATAAAACCGTAACTTTCATATTGCTTGTAAAATATCGTGGCTTATAAAAATGATTTACAAGACTCAAGTTATATCGTAACTACTTAATTCATACAAAATTCCGGCCTAACTTTATATTATTAGGCTTACAACTTTATTACTGTCTTCTTTAAATCAATCTTTAATGGTGAAAAGTATTTGTTTTTCACGAGTATTCGATAAAAAAATAGTGCATTAAAAATATAATGTGTTCGTAAAATAGGCATTTTAGGGTTCTACTTCCTAAAAATTAAAAAAAACATGTGTAACAAATACTATACATTAGTATTTGTTATACATATTTATGAAGATCGGTAAATCTTTCACAGTTATAGACTACATTTAAACTTTGTTAATGCTGACACAATGAGATCTGGTACAAATGTACTAAAGCATGAACGAGTTATTCACAACAATTAATATATAATTAAACCGATTATTCACAACAATGATACATAAATAAATGAGAGCAACAACAAAATAGCGAATAACAAGTCAAAATAGAACGTTAAGAGTTCGTAGTTCACAGTAATCATACCAGAAGTGTTGTCACAAAATTGAGTCACGCGTCTGTATCACGTAAACTTACGTGGCATTCAAATCCCCGGGGTCCCCATAAAACTCATCTCAATTATGCACATACTCTGAATACCATGAATCACCGGCTCCGACACAGAATTCTACAATTGTTACACCGATTCTGAGAATAGGACTCCCATTGTGGTTTGCATGAATTCGCCATAAAAGGACGTATAAAACGAACCGCTAAAAATAATTATGAACACTATTCGTAATATTGTAAGTATTTACTGTGGAATCATACAATAGAATTAGAGACTTCAAATTAATAACAAGAAACGTGTCATACGGAGCGTTAGGAAACTATTTAAGGTCATTCACAATATCCGTCATATAATCGAATGCAACTTGCAAGGACATGGCTTACAGTTTCGAACCTAGTTTAGAAAATTTTAGATGTAGGTTAAGATTTGAAATTGTTACGGAAGATTATAATATTTCTAAGAAAAAGTTTCTCGAAACAATCGGTAGATATGGAACCTACTTAATGTAAAATGGTAACTGACCATCAGTAACTGATCAAAGAATCAAGACTCCAAACTATGGTTGATCACAGAAGCCCTATTGATTATATTACAACTTCGTACAACACACTATTATTGTAAAGAATGACCAGTCGCCGTTGCAGCTGTAAACGATAAAGATTCATCAACTCATTGCTGCTATAAGCCAGAACTGTGTGAAGCAGTAAAATTCTAACGGCACCCAACTGGTAGAACTCTACCACCTACAAATATTGTCATAACAGCTCATAACCACCAAGCAAAAGCTGAAACTACTCGTACACGAGGGCTCATAATCTCACACGAAATACACTTGTACATTGTACAGTTGATAATAAGGTTCGCGGACACTTGAGAAAGTTTCGATGCGGTAATAAAGGCAGTCGTAACCACGACAACAATGGGCATTCGTCAGCTAATAAACATGTAGGATGTGCTAATTAATTAGAGGCATCAAACGTCGGCGCCAATGACACATAAACCATGGTGTTATATTCAGAATACTCAAAACTTTAATCGCGTTGTGTGTGAGTAATTTTAGCGATAATTTCGAGTACCTACATGTGTTGTTATACCAAGCAGTTTTACTTCCTTGAAATTGATAATAAACAATTTGATTTCGTCAATTTCTCCATATTCTAGGGAAATATGGCACATTTAGGAAAAAACAACTTTTCCAATAATCACTTAACCAATCAAGGAAAACCGTCATTATGCATAACTTAATAATTATACGAGAATATTTTTTTATTCTTAGGTACAGATAATGCTAAGGAAATATATATCAATTTTCTGATTATCCGTTTATTAACAGATAGGTTATATCTGACTTGATTAAAATATTTAGTATTTGAAAATTCATAAGAATTTATCAATAGATTTTATCGGGACATAATCATATCATTCAATCTGTAGATACCCATCCAGTAGACAATAATCACAGTAAGCTATTTCCTATAAATGTTAATAATCGAAACTAACATGTAATATTTGTACAAATATTCAGATGAGAAAGTTTGTGCACGATTGTGGACATAAAAATTAAACGATAAAAAATATTTCTTTCGGCATATACGACAAAACGACCTAATTAACAATTTTGTAGTTTGGTATCAACAGGATTTATGGTACACTAATAATTGAGATGCTATTTACTACGATTGAGGTGTTATCTACTTTTATCTTAAACGTCAAGCTGAATCATCAACCGGCGACGTCACTTAAACCGTAAAATTCTTACGAAGATTAACTATGCATCCAAAATGGACGCCGGCTAGAATAATTAGTTGTATTAGAAAAAGATCATGCTCTAATCATAATTATGTACTTGAACTCGCTTTATTTCATAACACGAATTTAATTAAGTTACAGTGTTCTAGCGCAAAGTTGTTTCGTAAGTGCTGTAAGCCCGGCGCCACACAAGGTGATATTAGCGACATTTTAACTTTGAAGGCTGTTTTTAAGTTAACAGGAAAAATACCTTTGTTTCTGTTACATTAAACCGAACCGTAAGTAATATATATATGGCATAATAAAATTATCGTAATTAACCGAAGTCTTTAAGATAAAGTACGAAAGTTTAGTCTTTATGTGTAAAATGAACAAATGGTACTCAACTACATTACATTCAAACTATTATGTATGCGCCAAACAAACAATTATTGAACTCGTTTTAAAAGACAGCACTTTAATATGCAACTCAAAACTATTTGCTTCATTATCTTTTATGAATTCCATACATGAATCTTTTATACAGAATTCCATCCCTCTAGAATCTAGAGTCTAGCCCCGTCGATTTACGCTATGCGTCATTATTAGTATTATTTAGTTGAACATGAAGCAAAAATCAGAAAACAACCAGTGTGGTCCAACAGTTTTACTATCAGCAACTAAAGTATGTACAATAAGAGGGCGACTGGTGCATAATAATACCTATTTGTCCAATGTCTCAATTACTATGGCCTGTGTGGTCCATAATGATTGTATACTGGACATAATAGTAGGAAACTGTAACATTGTCGATATTAGATCGGTTATTAGTTCGAATGAAACGCCGCAACAACGTGTAATGGGCACGTTACCGACATATTATGACCGACATTACAAAGAGCCGACAGTTTGTTTCTCCGATAGTTATGTTCTCGATATTAGCATTGAAAAATATTTCAATCTTCGACTATACCAAATTATAATGGAAGATTAATGTAATTTCAATAACCCATATGGCAGCTATAAAACTATTAAGTCATGTGGATAAGATGCGCAAAGAATGTTTTTGTTAATAAATAATTTATCATTAAAACTTAGTGTTATGAAGTATCTTTTGCTTTTCTAGAGATCCGCATTGATTTTCAGATATCCATGGTCAACAGTGACTACATGGACAGCATTGACTACCTTTTTTTAGCGCTTGCAGGGGATTCCGGGATCTCCAATGGAACGCACCGGTGCGCCTTAGCGCGGCGCCCCTCAGGGGCTCATCCCTTGGCGGGCGTGTGACTGTCCCCCTACATCTTCCAGTGTCTGTGACGACATGCAGCCATGCCGCAGTCCTTAACATGGACGACCTACCATCAGTTGGACTGCATGCTCGTTTACTACTTCTATATACCACATAACCGTAAGCAGACAGGACGTTACAGTATATGAACACGGTCATTATTTCAAAGGGTTATGCCGACTGAACGCAATCTGAACAAATATTCCCCGCAGAATGTTAGTGCGCATAGAATTTAACAATACAATTATATTGAACGAGGCTTTCAGAAATGAGTAGAATAGTTTCGAACGGCGCAACTTATTTTTGTTTGAGAACCTCTATAATTGTCATTTGACCAACATTTCAAGGAGATGCGATCTAAACTTTCTACATTACGACATCCCTTGACAGTTACAAAAATAACTAACGGGACGGTTTAGCGACAGTAAATTTAGACAATGGCTCGCCATTCTTATATTTATGTGTTTGTTATCATAGGAAGTGACCTCTCTTACGCCGATTTGAACCGCCAGCTCTTTGTTACTCTCAACAATGTTCAGGTCCAATACCTTCGAGCCATAAACGTAGATACAAATCAAACAGTAAATTTCGTTTAAGAAGAAAACCTTGTTCGATGTTATTTTCTGAACACACTTAAAATAGTTCCACAGAGTTAATATTTTTATAAACAAATCTAATATTAATAACAACAATAATATTTGTGTCTTTTAATCCCACTATGAGTGTTGCGTGTCAATTATTAATAATTCTCTTAAAATAGCGAGCCTTTTGACGTCATTGGCACCTAAAAATACAAAATGACTTAATACATTTATCCAAGTGTGTCGTGACAACTCTCAAACGGACGCTAATAGAATCACAAACAAAAAATATGAATGAAAAAGCTCAAATGCGGATTTGGCATGTGCACATGACATGGAATCCAGCGTGTTAATATTTGACCAATCGATAACTAATCGATACATCCAATCATGATTTCAAATATGTCGATGACTCTGTCCGAAGTCCGGCATATCGCACCTCTATCAGAACCTCACTTGAACAGTATGAGCAAAAGTTGCGAAATAAAAATAAGCCCTTTAGCGGTCGAACCGTAAAAGTATACTAACATGATTTCAAATGTGTCGATGACTCTGTCCGAAATCCGGCATAGCGCAACTCCGTCAGAACCACACTTGAACAGTATGAGCAAAATAAATTGCGAACTAAAAATAAGCCCTTTAGCGGTCGAACCGTAAAAGTATACTAATCGAAGAGAGCGCCTTCAACGGTGGTCACAATTTATAGGCGGGTTGATCTGTAGGTACACGGGCGGGTTTGTAATGACGACATGATTGTGGACAGTCGACATGGAAAATAAGTAAAAATATAGCCGTGATAAATGAACGAGGCGGCGAGGCACGCGAGCATCGTTACGGGCGTGCGTCTGATGATCTTCGTCCCGTTCGGTGAAAAGGTCAGGACGAAGGTCTGACGATACCTTTGTACACGCACAACGACAATTCATATAACAATTGCTCGTTTATTTTTTGTCTCCGTTCGTAAATAACGGGATTGAACTGTGTGGATTTCTGATAATAAATCATTACTTTTTATATCGCTATTGCGAATGTTGGATGTCTGTTTGTTCCTTTATTCTGATCTACTGTAATCGTAGATTTTTTTATAAAATTTTGCACATATGTAGTCAGAATTACAACAATTACATAAAATCCTTCAGTAAACCACGTAGTTGCAATACCTACAGATCAATTAATACCAATATATCATCCAATCATTAGTACCAATCATCCCGAAAAAATAACGAACACCCGTGGAACGACACCTACGTTTTTACAGATGGCATAAGTGTTCAAAACATCGTAATATAAAAGCCACTGATTTATGAAATATGAACAATGATGTAACATGATACTACTTTAACTCTAACGACTCTTTCCACGCTTCACGATAGTCTTACGCGTCTACAATAATATTCTCATGATCAGTCTATCTGAGGTAGCTGTACGGGTGGCACATTTGTCCGTCCTTAACTGACAAACAGATGAGAGGCTCTCAGGCGCGATAACAGGGATGAACTATCTGAGAATGCCGATGGTTATTTATGGCGAAGTGAGCCGACGATGTGACACAACTATCTAACAAAGGTTAGACAAATGAACGAGATAATGTTTTCGTATTGTTCCTATTTGAAATAAATACAGCGATATATAAATATTTTGAAAAGTCGTCTGAAATTTGGTCAAGGCAGTATAGTTTGTTAAAACAGGTGCAACTGTTTTTCTAATGACCAATACAATCTCGTGAACTCAGCGACTTAGGGCGATCAAAGTTCACGAGTTAATAAAATATTTGTTTTTATTCTCCCAGGGACATCTATTACACGAGACGCGGCACGCACCGGGGCAGCGACAAATGCCTTTCAAATTCCAAAAGCCAAGACGACGCGTGGGCGGAGACGCCGCGCCGCCGGTGAACACAAGCACTAGATGCGACCGGCTTCAATTGAATCCGAAGAGTACCACTATACCCGGGCCTCGGGCGCGCCGCCGCCGCCCACGCAAACGCCGAGATTTATAACATTACCCATATTCGGCCTACGAATGGCGCTTATTCGACGCTTCAAATTAAAATCCGCCGCGAATGCAAAAAGACAACACGAGCGGTTGTTGCTTTGATCGATGGCTGCGATGTTTCTGATTTACGCTGCACTATAGTGTGAGGTCGCGTATCCCCCGGGGCAGTTGTCTTCGAATCATACATCAGCATTAATCTTAGTAAATGTGCAGTAAAGTTTTTAACGTATGCCACAAATATAAATGTATGACTGTACGGAATTCAACATAGCAGATCCGTCTTTGTTCTTCCAAATTTAAATTAAGTTACGCTTTCGTTGCCTCAGAGACATTTCTGGTTGGTCGAACTAAAGAGACCCTATGTCTCGAGAAACATTCACATGAGATAGCGGTTAATCGCACGTAAACTTCGGGAACTTACTCGTTTACTACGGCCTCAGAAGGGACTGTACGACCCGGCATATATATTTTCTTATACGCTACACCCGCCGAAAGAAGGTCCTATAACAAAATGATAATATTTTTTTAGTTACTCAAGTACATAAATAAAATATTTTTAATTTATTCTTAAAAACACATTGGGATTGATACAATTGATATCGTACTTTATATTTTTGTTTGTTGTCAAAGTGTGAATTTTAAGGGTCCGCTTTCGACGAGTATAAAAGAAAGCACCTAATTAAATATACGAGTATTTTAATAGAACAACAATCATCGTAACGCGATGAGACAGCTGCGATCAGCGATGACATGGTGTAGGCATTGATGGAGGCCGACGACGGGCGACACGTGCCCAGGCGCCGGCCGCTTTCAGACTAATCAATACCTAAAGCCTTTGTCAAACTGACAGCGAATCGAATAAACAGCGATGATTTCTTTTTCTTTTCTTTTTTTTTCAAAACGGTTTCTTTGTTTTTTTAAACATATCGTGAGATGTCTTCAGACTTCAAACGATATGCCTTAAGATGAGTCAGTCTAGTGTCGCCACATCAGTCTTTGGTGACATCGGGCGGTGACATGTCCCGATGTCTCTAATAACAAATTTTCATCGTGTAAAATTTACGACAAGAAATCATGACATTAAAAGTCACGACTTCTAACAAAGTTTTAGAGATAGAGAAACCCGAGACTCTGTATAGAAAGCAAAACGTGCCAGTAATATTTATTTTCAATATGTTTATAAAAAAAGAAACAGAACACAGAACAAAGAAACAGAACGTAGAACATACCTACTCGTTTTACAACTACTTTATGTTTTACAACGACTTTCAGAAATAAAATGTCAAACAAATTATATGTCAGTATTACTCATTACTCATTATAATACGGACTGATAATTTATTTACAATTGAATAATTTAAACGTGGCATGTTATTTATATCACGCACAAGTATCGCATCGCTATGGCTACACGACCAGTGTAATGTCTGACCATCACTCTCGCCTCGGTTAGCTATCACCACACCTTCGATTCGCTGTCTATTTGACAACGTCTTTACGCAAGAGCTAAGCAGATAAATCAAAAAGAAAGTCAAACCTTAAAGCTATCCTTCTCAGAGCAACAGACGTTACGGCGGCAATTAAAAAATTGGATGTAGATAAGATACACTTAATCAATAAATCAAGACTTATACAAGAAAAAGGACTGAAAAGCCCAACCTCACTACACTTCACTGCTCATAAATACAATTAGAAAATTGTCTTTTGAATATTTTAATGACATATAATCTTACAATTTTTCGACAATACCGTAACAAAATTGTACAAGTCAATTAATAAATAAAAAATGGTACTTATAAAATACTTTACGTACTTAAAAAAGTACAACATTGACAAGTTTAGTTTTTTACTAAAATCGTTGTTTGATTTATATAAAGATGATATATAATATTTATCTAGAGATCAAAAGCGAATTATTATTGATTATGATAATAATTATTACGGATTTACATTAACTATATGTATAACCTAATATATTATAACTTACGAAATTCAATTAAGGGTCAGCTTAAGGAATTTCAGAAACCGAAGGTTGCCGTCTGCATCAACAAAATTTACTAAACGTAAACTTTACCGTGGCCTGAGTTACAAGTTACGGGCGTAAAGAATGGAGCAGAAACTTAGATAGGGTATAAATGTCAAATATTTATAAACGTAGAAAAAATCCGTAAAATGCTGTATTCTTCAAAAATTGCCGCTCGCAACGGATATGGGCGCATTTTAGTTCATTTCTCGAGCTAAAATCGAAGCGTCTAACATCGTCCACGCATCGCAAGCTGATCGCCGCTGAATCGCGCCAGACTATTAAGCAGACTGGCTGCCCCATGAAAACGTGGTTTTACGATCGGATTATGCTAGAAGATGAATGCAAGGCAATCAGACGTAAGTACGAACAAAGCATCGTCGTGGAAAATGTGACTTTCAATCGTAAAACTGAACATAATTTTATTGCTTCCCGGTATTCTAATAGATACTGGGTAAAGCGGAGTCCTGTCTGAGTACAGGCGCTATCTCAACAACTGAGAGTCGTAATTTTGAGTACAGCATGATGTCTCCGTACGCGAATATTGTTTGTTGTTGCTTTTCGTTATTAGTAACAAGCTCTGTGGAATGTTTATTGTACAAAATCTGTTTTTGAGTGCAGCCGAGTGCGAACGAGCGCGAAACAACGACGATTTCAAAGTAAATTACACTGTCTTTCAAATCAAACGGGCAGTTAACATATCGATAAAAGCATTAACTAAATAAAGAAAGGGAAGTCTTCACCAGACAATAAACAAAATATCACACGTATTATCACCTGGGATTTCTAGTAGTAACATGAAATAAACAAAACACTTTGAACCTACATTAAAGCATTGTTTGACATGTAACAAAAATGTTAACGGTAAACATAAATTAACTGTGCATACCTGTGGATTATAGTAGCGACTTGTGTTTGTTAAATCTATTACTGCGCCTAAGTTGGGTACTTTTTCTAATAGTGCTTCAACGGTCCATCTAAAACAAAAAATGTGTTGAAATATTAATAACTAGCTGAACCCGCGGTTTCACCCGCGTTTAAAAAAAAAGTAATGTGACATACATATAATTGAACGTTTTTAGACTTAAGCAACGACTCAACAATCCAATTTGATACCTACTTTATACACGATATACCTTCCTCAAATGCGCTTAAACTCGTTTTTTTTCTTTTTAA
>DWNE01010386.1:0-10371 GCA_018249875.1 Cecropterus toxeus
GGTGTGGTTGCCGGCTCACTTTTATATGAGGCGACCATCTCAGTCCTCGGGAGTAGCAACGCATCTGTGATTGACTTAATATAGAAACCCTGTTCTATATGAAGTTGCTTACAAATGTACATGGGCGGCAGTAACCACTTACCATAAGATGAGCTGCTTGCTCGTTTGCTACTTCATACTTATAAAAAAAACATGTTGAACCACAAAGGGATGCACCAGCAATATATTTTGCAAAACAGTCTTGTTATGATGTGGCTAATTCAATGGCTATTCAGAACACTATATCGCTTGTTTGATACAATAATGATGTACGGTTATCGGTGACGTAAATCCATTTACTTCGATGTTGTAACAAACGAGTGTGATATATATAGAAATATGATATAGTGATATGATAACAGCTCTTCCATAAAAAAGGCATACCTGTGTACTGTGACGTGATCAAGTTCATTTAACAAGGACTTCCTAATGTCACTCATGTCTAGATTTCCACTCGCTCTGCTCCCATCCTAGAGAGGGAATAAAACAGTTTTCATTTATTAAAATATGATAAATGCACGTTTGAAGTTGTTAAATTCAGTAAGAATGTCATGTTGTAAAGTGTAACCCAATTACAATTTTTGTTTGCAATACAGAAAAATACAATTGGTGTAACGAGTTTTGTAACGGAAACTATTACGCCTAAAGCGTTACGTTACAGTTTACGTTTTATTTCATTATTATCGGTTTATCGACATTATACAATACGATATACAGTAATACCTTGACTTACGCTATCCCTTTTTTTTGGAAAATATATGCTCCACTGAAAAGCTTATTTCCTCTACAAATCATAATATTAGCACGTTGAGAAGGAATTTTGCGGCAGCCAAACAAATTTTGAGTAATCAAACAACTTTGTTGCATTTGAAGATGGTTTATACAATTTCAAAATCATAAATTTAACTTCGGCTGGTGATTTTATATTTGTTTAATTTAGGATTTTTAAAAATATCTATAGTCTAATTTGCTGTTTTATTCAGTTTCTGGCCCTAATTAAAAATATTTTTTGTATACGAAATTAAACCCCTATTTACGCGAATCCGACTTACGCGGTTATCACTCAGTCCCACCTACCGCGTAAATTCGGGGTATTACTGTATCTATCAATCCATTTGCAATATTTATTTAGTTTTGTAACAGTTTCACGTTTTGTGTACCCATGATTTTTCACCTGTCTATCCCAATCAGAGTCAGAGCCTGAGGAGTCTCGCCGACTTTTCTGTTCTCTGTCAGCTCGTCTGCCCATCACCCGGTCTTCGCTGACCTCGCTGTAAAATACAGTTATCTCAACATAATCGATCAAAAAAAAATGTTGTCACGGGAGGCCTGGCACATGTGAAACATCGCCTTCGTGCAAATAATATTTAAAGACAAAATTGCGACAGGAACTCAATATATAGCATAATAGAAATAACGCCATCTATGAACAGTACCACGCACTAAGCCGAACTAACAATGCAGCCCGCTTAGCTTTGTTCCATCGTATCCAGATCCGAAATTTCATATGCATTACAATCCTACGCGAAACGTACAAACTGGAGTTGGTCGGAATTAAAAAATCTCAGTATCTTCACTTATTCTAAACTTTCCCCTCTTCCACAAGAGATGGCGCTAATGAATATTTAAATGTTAATGGTTACACTATAATAAATTATTAAACAATAATTCACCTATTACTTTTCAAACTGCCAGAATCCTCCGAGTAGCTAACGTCCAGATTGCTGGAATGCTTATAAGTTTTCTGCGAACCATTATACCACTGTCCATACAAGCTGTGATGGCTATTGCTGTGGTAATTGTTTATCGATGCCTCGCTCGTACTTGAACCCAGGTTAATTTGTTCCGAAGAGTTGTGACGTCTTTTCAAATCAACTTGTGATTTCGATAGTTTGAATGTTGAAGACCTCAGCAAATCGGACTTTGAAGCTGAAACATCAATGAAATGTACTAGTAGTTAAATACTATCTTAAAATGTATCAGTAATTATGCCTGCGAGTAGGTGCATTTATAACTGCCGTCTTCTAATTATTGTGGTAAAGCTCGTGTAAGTTACTTCTGGAGTTACCAATGACGTAACTTTAAACCGGACTTATTTAGATTCCCTCTCACATGTCCACATAAAAGATTACTTAAAATCAAGCGAAATGCAAGCTAGCATCACAGGAAAATTAACATAAGTTTTATTGCACTTTACAGTATTTCTAATATTTTTGTATTATTTAAGATCAAAATGAACAAAATAAGATAAGGAATATATTACAATTATTATCTCTTATTTTCTTCCCGTGTTTTGTGAGATACTGCGGCGAAGTCTCTACTTGGGGCTGGGTATTAGAAGCGAACCACGACGCTAGGTACTTGTTGAGACCCACGTCGTACAGTAGCTCTACACAACTCTCACACTCTTCTACATAAAAGGGTGATGGTGGTGTTGCTCCTATGGCCTGGAAAACGTAGTTTTAATATAAATAACGTCCATGGAAAACAGTTAACCTGGTGTCAAGTGCTATGGTAGTAATCATGTAGGTACATAGATTAGTCAATTGCGATTATATTTCTACCGAAAATTAAATTAGATAAATATAATTAAATTTTCTGTTTCACTATACATATTCGTGAATCTAAAACATTCTGATACGTTACTGCATATATGTAGAAATGTAAGCACTGCAGTCAAATAACGAAAACATTTACAACTTAATATAAAATAAACTATTACTGTATTGCGTAACTTTACAGGCTCTTCTTTATTCTGAATTAATAAATTATACACATACATACTTCATTATTTTACTGTCTTTATTATCTGCTGAATTTTATGAAACATTTTACGAAAGCTTTCTGTAATTTCATATAATGTTATAATAATTAGAGCTTACGTCTTCTGTGCATCCACCAGCTTCCATCAATGTAGCCAGGATGAAGTGACCCTTGCCAACAATAAGAATAAACCATCGCCCATCTGGAATTCTGAGCCAACAAGAACAATTAGTAGTATAAAAATATAGACGAATTGAGAACCTCCTCCTTTTTGGAAGTCGGTTAATAAACATAATAGGTTGCTGGCATGATTACAGTTTTGTGACAATAAACATTGTTTCATTTTTATATAGTGAATAGATGTTAAAACATATAATAAGAGTTGAAAGTGTAAATCGAAATCAATTAAGTGTTTTAATAGAGTTTGTTTGACATAGTTAACTATTTTGATGATGTGTTAAATAAATCCAACTTACATTACAAATATATAACTATAAGATGGTTACTTTGTTCTGTAAAAATATGACCAAAACAATTGTAAAACAAAATACTTTAAATTATGCTTTTGCTACAATAACCATAACCATAAAAACCAGCATATTATATTGTTATTAATTACCTATAATCACTTCCTTCATGTTGACCTTGATTCCTGTGTTCGTTAATGAATACTTCTCTCCACATAACCAGCTTTTCTAGTTCCTTTTCAGCACTCAATTTTAATATTCCATTCAGTTTCAAATAAGATTGTATATCCATCAAATCCTCATCTTGCAAGTGAGTACTCAATAAATGTCCAGAATAATATAGACATGATCCTATGACTGTATATAGCCTTTGAAAATTTTCCACATCATCAGTCTGAAATTACATAAATTAGCAATTTCGGATATGTTTTTATTGTTTCACATTTTCTTTTAAGATTCTGGTAGCGAACATGCAGTCCAATTGGAGATAAGTGGCCTCTTGCACCAATGGACATCTGTAAGCAATATCAAATAGAAACAAACATGCATTGATACTCCCGAGGGCTAAGATGGTTGCCTCATTTGAAAGCAATTGCTAGCTCAGGCAATCACACCTTTCCACTAAAACTACTTTACGCTAGAAATAGGTAGGGCAGTGATATACATGGTCCTTGATCCTTCTCCTTGATAAATTAGTAATAATTAATTTTGCATGGAATATTTGTTTAAAAACTCCTCTTAATTAATTTGTCTTACCCATTCTCGATAATCTGCAGCCTCTAATTCTGTTATAGCATCATCAACTTGAATTTTAACTTCCAGTGGCAGGGATACTGAATGAGCTGCTAAAATATCTTCAAAATGTGTTGGATTTCTTAAATTTGTATGCTTGTTTTCAGTCTTGTCCTTATCATTACCAAAAAGCACAGTGATACAAATTCTTGAAAACAATCCATCTAGCTTATCCACATTATTAGGTTTCGTGAAACAAGATTTAAGGGAACCATACAAAAATTCCAACATATTTACAATATCTAGTATAATCCTTTTGGCTGCAAATATATCTACAAACTTGTTAGGGATCGCAAACAGCAACAAATCATTGTAATGTGATGCGTACGCAACATTTATCAAAGTATTGTTGAACAGTACTGTTGATGTCATTGGCTCACTGGTTCCGAGTGATTTTGGTGCTAAATGATTGAGTGTGACATAAGCACCTCTTGTGTTATAAAGAAAATTTTGATTGAAAGGCCTGGGAAAACAGTATAGTACCCCTTTATCATCATTGCCATTATATTCTATGTCATTGCAGCAAACATACAGTACTGAGCACATAGATTCCCTTACAAATTGTACCAAACTATTATCAATAGGACTTTTTGAAATTAGTAGCTTTTCTACTTCAAATTTGAACTCTTCTGTCACAACTTGGAATGTTAGTTTTGGACTTTCGTGATCTTCAATCACTCTTTGTAGGACACTGTTAATATTGTATGAAGTAACTTCAATCCCATTTATTTTCTGTAGGCAATATCCAATGCTGACTTTTGGTGAGTAGATTGTTTTAGCTTCAGGCAAGAAGTCTGCAATTACTAATGTTTTTCCATCAGCATGAGTTCCCAAGCTTAAACCAAATAGCTTTTCTATTTGGCAATTCTTATCACTTTGAAATATCATCGTTTTGCTCACCTGTAAGAAGATTTTCTTGGTTTTAAATTAAAAAGGTTCTCTAACTATTTTGAATAATGACCTTTTAGAATGAGTTATTACATAGCTAGCTGCCCCCCAAAATTGGTGGTAAAAAAAACATAGCTTTTACTATCACAATAATCTGTTTCTGAAAAAAGGAAGCAAATATCATCTTTACATTTCTGCCTGGAAAGAGGTTTACCAAAGAAAAATCAAAAATCTGTGAACACTCTGTGAACTGCTTCGACAAACTATCAATTTTCTGACCCTTTCAAAACTAACCAAAGAGGTGGTTTTTGATATTTACCTGGATAATAACAAGCTTATTGTTGTCTTCTGAGGAATATTTCCTTGCGGTGTTTAGCCCAGATCTGGCTATATCACTTTTTCCTTGTCCATTATCTTTTGCTTTTGATTTTCTTGACTTCAGAACTTTGAAAATCCTTCCTAATTAAAAAATGAAAAATATAATAATTAAGCTACTAATTAATAAATAGTAATAAGTTTATTTGATTTTATTAATTTATTTATCTTTACTTATAAAATCCCTGAGGGAACCTCAGATAAGTATCTGCATTTCCACATTTTAGAAACTCCAACTAAATATTAATTGTTTGTTATATTTCTTCAAAAGTTATATATTGCAACATCTATCTTAACATCTATAGATTCTCATTAAGCTATGTTTAGGTATCAAATTCAGAGGGATTTTAAAAATAAAACATTCGAATCAAACTTTTTTTACCTCTTGTAGACCGTCTTGTCGAAGACCTCTTGAAATCACTTCTCAGTTTGAAAGTTTCGCAGTTTTCCAGCAGTGGGGCTTTAGAATCATCAGTTCCTTCATTTACATTCCTTACTTTTATATAAACCAGCTCTCCATCTTCCCCAACGTCCGAATCCCATTCTGGAACCGAACTGAAGAAGCATAAATAATAAAAAAGTCGACTTTTAGACAAATAAATAAATAAATTATACATCACCTTTCCGAGTCAGAATATTTCGAATCGTCTGAAGAATTAGTCCAATCATTATCAGAATCACAAGGACTCTCATAGTTATTTTTTTTCTTATAACTATTCATAGTTTAATTAAACAATAGTGCTTAAATATATATATTTATTAATAAAAGCTGCAAAGTAAAACTTAAAACTTTTGCAATTTGCATCAAAACTTTTGCCGACCTTGAACTTGTCAGTCGGCATGACGCTGTCATATTGACAACGACGATTGACAAATTCATTTTTTCTTACGGTACGTGCTTCAAATTTATGTTATTAACCCTATTATTTTGCTAATTAAAATTATTTTTATTGAAGATAATTATATATCTACGTATATAATCGTATTATCTTATTATTAATTACAGAAGTATTGAAATTGAGTATAATACCTTTAAGTTTAGTTACATTGACGTAGCTCCTATTAATATTACATTTGTATGTTCCGTGAGTAGGCGCAGTCAATCAACGTATGAAAACATTATTATCTTATGGTTATATTGAAGTATCAGGACTTTTTTAGCTTCTTTGTCTTATAATAACTTCAACATTTTAATTTTAATGTAATGAATTCGTCAAAACTAATCATATGACTGCGATACATAGTCTAATAGACATTGAGGTGTTCTACTATCAAGTATCCACCTCCTAATTCTAGCTATTGTATTATTATCATTGTATAATACGTATGCGGATTTTTAAATTGTTCAGACGTTTATTTTAAGTTTAAATCTAATAGCTATAGCTCATGCTAGCAAGTTAATATAAAAGAAAGACTTCTTGAAATTTACAAAATAATGAAAAAAATGGCATTACATACTTTGTCGATTTGTCTGTCCCTTATTAGCTTACTGAAAAATAGTCATAATGAAACTTTATAATGAAAAGTTCTATTTATATTTCAAATAATTTATCTAGATCATAACATACTCTGTTATTGAACTAGCAACATTATTTTGCCACGAACATTCAAAATGAACAAAATCATGGATTGACACGCTAATAACTGTTATTTAATTTATTTATTTGTGTTTAACTTTATATAATTATAATGTACTGATTATTAATATTTATTATAGGTTGATACCAAAACTCGACCAAATTCAAGCATGTTTTTCACAGAATTTTTTTCAAGTGTCAATGGAAGATCAATTTAATGAAAGCTGCATTCCTACTTCTTCTTCACTTATTTTGAATGAAGAGAAGTACGGAGTTCAACCTCAAAAGACAGATTTATGCAGTGATTTAAACTATCGCCTTCTACACCCCGATATTCCAACGTTTCCAAAATCGGGTACATTAAGAAATTCTTCAGCTAAAAGTTTTAACGAAGATTACAATTGTGAAGATTATAATGAATCTCTGGAACCCTACTGCCACGTTAAACTAGTAAGAATTTAATGAATTAGCAATAATACAAGATTAATTTGTAATTTTTTTCGGCGTTCGACAGTGCATTATTTTCGATGTCAGCATGTCCATGCCGACGTGCCATACCGATTATATGTATACCTATACCTAACGAACTATTAGTAAATAGTTCGAAAATTTAAATTGATTAAATAGCAGGCATCATAGTAAATTTAAAGGGATATAACGTAAAAAATGAAATAAAAGTAAGAGTTTACTATTTTTAGTCTAAATTACAAATTGATTATTTATTTTCAGGACTCAATAGTAAAGTTGAAAGATAGCACGAAAAAGTTGTTGTACTTATTGGAAGAGATACAATCAAAAACTCATTCAAAACTAACTAAACACGATGAATTTTTGACTTTGGACTCTTTTACAAAATCAACACCGTCAGCAAACGTACCTATTTTATTTCTTTCGTGTTATTTTTAAACATTTCCTTGATTATCAATTATTCAATGATTTATCACAGAATCGTCATTGTGAAACCACTTATCTTTTTAGACTAGCCCAATTGCAGACATTTTAACCGCTGGTGCGCTGAAGAAATTAGAAACCCAAGCTAATAACTTAGAAGCAATTTTTGTTCAGGTTTTTTTGTTTTGTTTCTTTATTATTAAAACCGCTACCGGAAAAAAGGTGAGAATGAGATTTTAAGACGCTTAAGCATACAACAAAAAAATGACATTACTTTTAAAATGGAATTTATTAATAATTTGATATTAATAAATTTAATTGCATTCGATTGTATTCCATTTATGCTTGCACCTATGTTGTGTGTACCTATAATAACTTTAAATAGAGCAATGCGTTTTGATATCTTTTATCAACCCTGTAGGTATATCAGTTATATTGAAGCCGATATTAAACCATTCGTACATCGCATATGCGCGCACGAGCACAAAACACTACGTTCGTCATTTGCCTCGCCGATCGTGGCGCTCGCATCAGAAGTGGTTTTTAGGCATGAGTCTATCTATTGGATCCTAGTGACGAGGCGTTCTAGTGTTTACTCAATTGCGAATGTATAAGAATATTTCCCAGAAAAATTCTTCAAGTGACGGTCACAAGCAAGGGGTCCATCCCCTTGGTGGTGCTCGTGATCGGGCTATTTCTCTCTTTGGCGACGCCAAGCGATAGAAATGTTTTTTTTTAAATCAATAGAGAGGGAGAAGGGCTTCCTGTCCCTTATAGAAACGCTCATAAGACGTTACCATATACTGCAAACCAGAATATGTAAATTAGTCTATGGGTTGAACCAATAAATCAATTACAAATTGTACTTTAGGACGAAGATGATGATTGTTCAGTATACAAAAGGCTCACTAGAAAATGTCACTGTTTGAATCAAGATGACTACAACGATTTAATAATACATTTTAACGAGGACACAAAATATTCAACAAGTACAATTGGAGAAATAATAAAGAACATGCGAATTTTAAAGAAGTTCTTATACATGGGTGGCATATATACAAAGAATGCTCTAATGTTTTTAAACGAGGTAAATAATACATCTTTGTATATAAAAATACCATATTTTTTCCACAAATTCTGCGGATTTCCAGAAATAAATTTATTTGTTGCACGATTTTTAAGCGTTACTAACGAAGAATATTCACTTAAAGGCGGTCACAGATGCCTTGGTACTTGTGTGTAATAAGATGGTTGCTTCCTATAAAAGTCAGTTTGCATACATTACCACCAACAAGCAATATTATTTGTGCAAGAAATAGGTAAGCGTGGCAGTGCTGTCATTCGTACTTAAGTTAGTTTAGTTTTTAATACTTGTTTTAATTGTATTCTAGGGTCTTTCGGATTGTCCACATACCGAAAAAGTAGAAATCACACAGGGTTGTTCACATGCAGATATCTGTAACATTTTCGATGATCAATCAATTGTTAGAAGATGCATATCTTGGCCGTGTAAATATGAGTATTATGGTGATACTTTTACACAGGTACAAATCCAAATATTTATTTTTAATTTGAAATACATAATGTTCACATAATAATATGGAATATTATGGCGTAGGACCCTTCTCGCGAAGCTTCCATCTTACGGTCTCGAGGTTATGCAAATGGACAGCTGACTTTTTGTTTGAGCGGTATATAAAAGTCGTAGTCGACGGGTGCTGCTCAGAAACAAAACACATTAACGACGGTGTGCCCCAAGGCTCTCTCCTTTCCCCCACACTGTTCATTTTGCATATCAATGACATGTTGCTACAAATTAGCAACGTGCATTGCTATGCGGGTGACAGCACGAGAGATGCTGTTTACACAGGCCGTGTAAATACCTCTCGGACACTTGTGGAACAAAGCAGAATCCGACTTATGTCTGAAATCGAGAACTCTCTGGAGCGGGTCTGACATGGGGTCGACTTAACCTCGTTGCTTTCAACCCCACGAAATCACAAGTCTTCGCGTTTACCGCTAAAAAACTCCATTTGTCATAGCGTCATCATACAATATAAGTTCCAGGGAATTTCGCTCACCATTGTTAAAAGCGTGGGGATCCTGGGCGTTGACATCTCGTGTTATGTGCAGTTTCGTTGGAAATGTAGAGTTGACAAATGACTATTTAGTAGGTAAAGTCAAGTTGGCATCCAAAAAACTGGGTGTTCTCGGCAGAGGGGGCATCTCGCTATGCTTTATAAGGCACAAGTGAGGCCCCACATGGAGTACTGCTCGCATGGTTGGGATGGAGCGCCACAGTACCAACTTAACCCACTTGACTCCGTACAGAAACGCGCGGTTCGATTCGTCAACGACCCAAGGATCACCGATCGGTTAGAACCTTTTAGTTTACGGAGGGACAAAGGTGCCCTTTGCGTGTTCTACAATGGCGAGTGCTCCGAAGAACTCTTTGACCTAGTGCCTACATCGCCCTTAATCCATCGCACTACACGCCATAGGATCCACGTTTCATCCGCATAAACTGGACTCGTGGCGGTCCTCCACGGTTCGGGTTGCGCGCTCTTTCCCGCCACGGA
>DWNE01010387.1:0-10370 GCA_018249875.1 Cecropterus toxeus
TGACAATATTTCCTGCCATTCATCTGCAAACAAATCACACTCAGGGTATGCATCCAGAAGAGCGTTAAGTTTGGTAAGAATACGAGGGATAGACGAATTTGCTCTCATGAAATAGTAAGAGGAGCATATAAAACAAATATGTATGTATATACATTTGACGACACGCGTGGCGGAGCAGTCACCATACAGGTCTGACACGCAGTGCGTCCCGGGTTCGATTCCCGGCCAGATAGAAATGTAAATGATGAGTTTATATTTCTGTTCTGGGTCTGGGTTGTGTATTCGTTTTTGTGTCTCCATGGCACCCACGACACAGGAGAAAATCCTAGTGTGGGGCTATGAGTGTGCAAAGCATGTTTTTTTTTATCTGGGGTTAACTACACATGACCATGGGTGTCAGTCATAATTTACTATCGGATGGCCTGCATGCTCGTTTTCTACTATCACATTATAAAAAAATCAGTTTAGTATGATTTGTTTTTACTGTGCCAAAATAATTGCTAACACATTCATAAACACGAAGACAATATGAATAAAAGCTATCATATTGCACTTCAATATGAAATATCGCTAACGGAGAAAGAAAATAGCGTGGAGTACATATTTACCCGCAGATACGAACGTGTACATACATTTATAAACCGACAACATACTCCGTAAAATAAAAATATGGGATGCAACCCGCGAACATCGACGTAATATTAACTAGGGATGTTATGGATATGAAATTTCGGATCTTGATACGAATACGGATATACATAGGAACTAGTTACATCGTTAACAAGATTAAAACAAAACCCGACTGCTTAAAATGTTTTTTTTTTTTTTTGTTAATAATGATACATTTAATTTATATTAGTTTTAGTAAAAATAGTGAAGTAAGAGTATTACAGTATGTATATTTTCGAATGGTCTATTTAGTAGTTTTTATTTGATACCTACCCATATTGCCGTAAAGATAAAAAAAATCGCTCTCCGCCTCGTTTCCCCTATATGCAGGCGCCATTTTTAAAGATTATATAGACCCGTTTGGGCTCTAGCGCGTTTCAAAGTAATGGCTTACATACAAGCAAACATACATACATACACATGCTCGACAAACATTACCCTCCTTGACACAGCCGGGTAAAAATAACATGTCTCGGAACGTATCCGAATTTATCCGAAACATTTATATCGGATACGGTTACGATTACAGATATTCTTATTTCGGATATCCGATAGTTTCGGTTATGGATACGAAACTCCAAACATCTCTAATATTAACAGCGGGGCGGATTCATTTTAATGATTCGTACTCTAGATATCGAGCATATTTCAAACGCAATTCATCCGCTATTTCAATCTTCGTTATTTTTTTCTGAAAGCCAAACTTGGTTTTATAATAATCATTTCACAGCGCAAAATAACAGTGCAAATAAAATAGTACATGAAAGAAAAACTTATAAACAAAAAATATAAATAACTGCAGATTTACGGCGCAAAGGTAACAATAATGTGACATAAAAAATAGGGCACAAAGGTAAAAATAATGAAAATCGGCCAAGTGCGAGTCAGCCTTGCGCACGAAGAGTTCCGTTAGTTCGAGCACCATTATCTTTTTTTTTATAAGCGAACATGCAGCCCACTTGATGGTAAATGGTTACTGCCGCCCATTAACATTTGTAAGCAACTTCATACATAACAGGGGTTCTAAATGAAGTCTATCACAGATGCGTTGCTTCTCCCGAGGACTGAGATGGTCGCCTCATATAAAAGCGAGCTATCAACAATAAAAACGGTAAAAAACAGGTTTGTTGTATGGGAGCCCCCCTACATATTAATTTTATTCTGTTTTTAGTATTTGTTGTTATAGCGGCAACAGAAATACATTATCTGTAAAAAATTCAACTGTTTAGCTATTACGGTTCATGAGATACAGCCTGGTGACAGACAGACAAACAGGTGGAGAAGAATCGCTTATTACTATTACTGAGTATTGATAAACCATTAAAGCCATTATTTAAGAAACGTATAAATATTTGAGGAGTTATGGTTGAAATATATAATTTTATTATTTAAAGAAGTCATCAAAATAATCAAGCTTTAAAAATACTGTCACATGGATTTGTCCAACTGTATTCAATAGGCCTATGCAAAATATGCAATGCTGATAACGCGTAGTACTGAATTTACAACCTTTTTGGAAAACCATAAAAAGTTGCAATTAACAAAGGACGTGCAAATTCGTGAAATAACTTCTTCCTAAGGTATTCCCAAAATGTTATAGCATGTTTTCAAGAAAGGTGCTAAAAAGTATTCTTTAACACTTGCATTACATTGGCGAATTTTCTGCTGTTGCAATGTCCAAAGATATGCTATCCATTAGATAAACCGTAAAAAGAAAATAAATTTGAAACACAAAAGGAGCAACCAATATAAGTAATTTTAAAAGAAAACTATTTACTCCAACGAGCCTCATATAACAAATCCTAGAATGCCGCAGAAGCAATCTCATTCCACTCAAGATCTTGCGTGTGAGTTAAATCTAACGATAAAAGCATTACGGCAAATTTAAAAAGAAATATTTCTATATGAGAATTCTAAAGAAAACCTTGTTTCAGTCTGCGATTTCTAGATTAGGTCTTAAACGTTGATGGCCTGCAATCACGCGATTCAGACGCGTTATGGCCCGCAAAGCCACGTTTATCTAGACTAGAAACACGACAGTGTAACACCCAAGTTCAGCAAAGAACAAACGCAACGACAATATTAATATTGCAAAACTATTTAATTGACTCATTCTTTAAAAATCTAGACTAAACCAACGTAGTTCGACCGGGGAAGTACCACTGCCACACCTATTTCTAGCTTGAAGCAGTTCTTGCGTTTCGGTGGAAAGGTGTGGTTGCCGGCTCACCTTTATATGAGGCTTGAGGATTGAGATGGTCTCAATCCTCCGGAGTAGCAACGCATCTGTGATAGAAAAAATAAGTTGAATTTAAAAAACATATATCAAAAACTCTTTTTTTCCTTTGATTTAGTTGTAGAATGTACATTCCGATAGCTATGATTTAAGAAACTGTTAAAAAGTTGGCACTCGTTACGATCTGAACTCTTTTATCGACAACGCCCAGCAAAACTTGGCTCTCCTTTCCACATTTATATTTCGAAGGAACTTCAGCTTTATGAAGTTATTGACATTATATTAAAGTGTAAAATAATAATAGGTGTTTTGTAAACATTCATATATTTTCAGTTTCATTACGTTTTCGTCTAGACCTGTTAAGTGAAAAAATCTTATCAATTATTTTCGGTGATATGTAGATTTTTCTAAGTATTCCAATTTGAACCACTGATCTATGTCTTCATTACTCATCAGTCTTATAAGGACTTTTGATAAACATGACCTCCTCTATGTCACACCTCAAACCAGTTATGTGCTCTTTAAATGCAATTTGTTTCTTGTTTTTTTTTCCTTTTTTTTCTCTCTTTTTTGTTATTTCATTATACACATTTAATACGAATGTACTAATAGTTCGAATCTGTCCTAGGGAGGGCACTGGTGACCTGTAATACAGGTACTACGGAACCTATGTCAGGCACCAGGCTCTCACGGATAAAGGTGAAAGGAACTTATTACACCATAATTATTTTGTACTTGTCTCCTAAGTCATAGCATAAGACCTTCTGTGAGAGCAAAATAAATCATTTATTATTATTATTATTACCTATAACAGCAGTGTTATGTACTCCTAAGTTCTGGTCCGAAAGGCATGGTAAGGGAGACATACTTATTTGAGGGGTTCTAATTTAGTCCTCAGGGATAGCAGCCAACCTCAGGTAAGACAGATTATTTGTGGGGTTAATTACGTATTTCCATGGGTAAAAGTGGCCAGTTACCATCATGTGGACAGCATGCTCGTTTACGACTATGCTATGAAAAGAAAGTTATAAATCCTTATTAACGATGACTATTTTTCTTTATGGTTGATGCGTCATTCTGATAATAAGCGTTCCAGGTTCGATCTATGACCAAGCGAACAGGTAAATTACTATAGAATGTTCTGGGTATCAGTGATTTTGTACTCATCTCTGTGTACGGCAGCCATGATTTAAGAGCTCCTGTGGGACTATAAGTGTAGAAAGCGATATCGTTTACAGCGCATAGCGTTAAATCATTACTGCGTTATAGCAAAAGCGTAACTGTGATACATCGTTATAAGATAACGTTATTACTCGGGTTGCCACACGTACTTTATTATAAAATGTAGTACTTTATTTGGGATAATTGTACTTTAAAGTTTATGAAAAAAATAAAGAACCTGAATTAGCACTTTAATTAGCATGATCTGAGATTAAGAAAAGTTTTGGCTTCAGCATTTTTGTGCGAAATTAATATTCTATTATTATAAGGTTTTATAGCCAACTTATTTAAGCGATGGTAAAATACTTATATATGGCACCTTCTTTTGCTCTTCAAATTGCAGAGACGAAGGTATAAAAGATTATCTATATTTCTCCCTTTTTTCCGATTTTTACCATGCACCATCTTATTACGCGTCTCGGGGCAAAAGGCATTTGTACTTATACTTTAAAGGCATATACTTTAATTCCTGAAAGGTGTCAACCCTAGCTATAACTACAACGTACTAACGTTATTTTATATCGTTATAACGTTATATAACGTATAACGTTATAACTGCCCATAATTCCCATTCTAGGTCGAATGGCTCAATTAATGTTTACAGCAAACAGGCCGCATCAAAGCGGGCTAACTTCGTCGGTGGTGCGCAACTTATGACGTCAAGTGCTATTGTGTGTAAGGAGGCCCGATGGAGGCCCGATGCTATTGAGAACACTGCCAGCGCTTTTAAAATTGGGACACAAAAACGTTAATTGTGCTTTGTTGAGCTTTGCTTCGGAAATTATGTAATTGTCTGAGGACACATTGAATCTTGCAATTTCAAGTACTTACCTAGTTAAAAAGTACTTAGTGCAATGAAATGTGATATGTTTATTTTGAATAAGCCTACGGGGGTACATACGAATTGTCAGTTACAATATTTTTTCTTACTTTATCACTGGATCGAATGGTGATTCAACTGAGCAGATCCGGCAAAAATTCAGTGGGTTGGTTTTTCTTTTATTTACTTGACTTAGTATTTATCAACTATCTTGTTCCATCATGTATGTAGATATATCTCGATGGTAGATCCAGTATAGTTTGACCGGGAAGGTACCACCGCTGCAGAATTTTTTGCCGTGTAACAATCCAAGGTTTCGGTTGAAGTATGCATTCCGATTGATTTAGATATTAGGCGACGATCTTAGTCCTTAAGAGTAGGAAGAACATCTGTTATCAATATCAGGCAGAACCCTTGTCCTATGTAGAGTTGATTACAGTTGTTTGTGGGTGGTAGTGACTGTCTACCATCAGGTGGGGTGCATGCTCGTTCGCTATATCAAATTCGAGTTAAAATCATCTAGATCTATCGATCTATGATAAAATCTCTGTTCTAGATTTTGATCCAGAGATTCATTCTTCATTTTGAAAAAGACCCGTGCCCAGCAATGGGAGTACCAATATGAATTGGTTAGCGAATCAGGAATCGAACCCGAAACCTTCCTACGCTAGAATAATAGAATACAAGCTCATACGTGACGTTCAACAAGCGAAGTATTCCGCTATTTCTTACGAACCATGTTCTCTGTATTGTTCGTAATAAAAATACTCGTGAATTCCTTGTAATTCTATTTTGTGTTGCAATTCTTATGTGTTATTGTTAGAAATGGTGAACTGACAGATATTAGGTTGCTTTTATAATCCCCGTAAAGTAAATGGTTGTTTTCCTTGATTTTGTTACCATTTTGCCAAAGCTTCTTTATATGGCTCTTACATGGTTAAATTTTGTCTTCAATATTGAAGTAGCGAATAAAAGTAAAGCAGGCAGCAAGATATTTTTTTTATTGCATTATATATTATCCGATGGAAGTTTGGTGCCCGTTATTAATAAAAATGTAGTAGGCACGCTTAATTTTTTTTTTCACATTTATCAATATTGTTCTGACAGCTAAAGAGTATTCCACTTATTAATTAAATAAGTGCCAAACTTTATCCAAATTCGATATGAAGTTTTTAGGTGAAGAGTAACAAATATCCTCAAACACGATTTCCTTTATATTATTACTTACAACTAAAGTCTATGAAATTGGTAAGATTCGACTCATCCTTTCCGCTTAATCTCAGTACAAAGATATTCATCACTGTTATTACGAATAGTTTACAAAGTTACCAAGTTAACATAATTCTATACTAAATTTGAAAAGTTGCAATAGCACTTTTCGTTCCGACTTTTACTGTAGATGTATCAGATAGTTCGTGTAGATGGGACGTTTAGAAACGGGACACGTGTCGAATATTTGTCTAAAGCGAAGCGGAAGAGAAATTTCTTTTTATTGCACTACCCATTGTGCGCTGAAAGCCTGGTGTACTTTATTAATAAAAAGTACAATACTATTTATAAAATAACATTTTCTGTAAAACATTATTGGCATACTAGCTTTTTAATGCGGGACCGCCCAATTTGGGCACGTTTGTTGTGACGAAGAGTATTTTGCGCTTTTTTATCAAGTTGAAGTAGCAAATGAGCATGCAGTCTACCTGATGGTAAGTGCCGCCCATGGACATCTGTAAGCAACTTCATATAGAACAGGGCTTCTATTTGAAGTCGATCACAAATGCGTTGCTACTCCTGAGGATTAAGATGGTCGCCTTATATAAAAGTGAGCCAGCAACCATACCATTCCAACGAAACGCAAGAACTACTTCACGTTAGAAATAAGTGTGGCAGTGGTACCTCCTAGGTCCAGCTACAATGGTTTCGACCACCTTTACGCATGAATTCAGGTTATAAACTACGTATGTGTGTGCCTAATTTCATTCAACTCCGATCAGTCATTTATACGTGAGAATAACAAGCATCCATCCATTTATTCATCTATCATCATAAATTTCATCTTTATTACGAGTGTTTTGGATTACAATTTTATATAAGAATAAAAAGATAGCATGCAAAGATATATAGTAATTTTATAAAAGGTGAGATTAGATTATGAAGTGGACCCATTTCAAGTCAATATTTTGTCTATCCATCAGTCATTTCAGGTCCATTGCTGGTGATACGTCTATCGTAATGGAGGATTTCGAAAATAGACACGGCGCCTGGTATGCGTTTGTGATTGTAATTTGTTAAACATTTGTGGTAAACGTTCGTGATGTTGATATTACAATAGATGCTATCCATTGCTTGTCTATCTCCTTAGTTCTCTGTTACGGCATCCAAGGAAAGAGAGTAGTGCTCGTCAAAACAGATATTACACGAAAAAAATGCCGTAACGGAACGCCTGGTAGACGCATGTGTAAACATCATGTTCGTGCGACAAGACAAGATTGCGACAGGAACTAAATATATAGCATAATGAAAAACACCAACTACGAACAGTACCCCGCACTAAATCGAACTAACACCACAGCCTGCTTAGTTTTACTCGATACTCAATAGCTCCGACAATGTACCTATAACAGATGGAGCATAAATCATCGAGTATTGCCACGCAAACAATCAGATTTACCTGCGCCTATACATGTTTAACGAGAAGCTTCTATGCCTTTATGAGGATTAGTAAAGCTATAGGTGTTTGGAAAATCTGATTAGAAGTCCGCTTCTGTGAGCGTCTTGTAAAAAGTGGCCTTGGCGTTATGTATGACTGAGTATAACTTATAGTCATCGCGATTTGTCTGTTAGTAGCACTTCAATATTTTATATAACAGACGCTACTGCTCATCTTCTAAATTAAGCCTTATTCACTGCCTTCGACGTAAAGGCGAAAAAAGGCATTAATATTCTAGGCCGTTACCGCATAACAAAGTTACAACATGTTATTAAATTGAAACAAAATTTACTTAAACGCTATAAAATATAAAGATCGTCGAATTTAAAGGAAGTAGAAAGAGTATTCGACCGGGGAAGTACCACCACCACACTTATTACTTACGTATTGCGTATTGGAAGAAGGATGTGGATGTCGGCTAACTTTACAATGAGAAGACCATCTCAGTCCTCGGGAGTTATTTCTGCTGATAACAGTGTTATGCATTGCTGTGTTCTGGTCTGAAGAAAAGATACGAAGAAGATCGGATGTCAGAACACCTGAGAGAGGGAGCTCTCTCGGGTGTTCGGACTTAGTCCTCAGGGGTAACGAATCTGTGGCTAACCTCAGGTAAAACTCTGATCTTATCAGATACTACCCTTGTGTGTACTGTACTGTATGTATAGTTTTAACCCTGGATTGAAATATCGGCAAAAATAATTCAGTAACCGCATATCAATACCACATATTTAAATATATTGATTCTGTAATTATATCTGTCTAAAATCGATTACAGGTGTCCATGTGTGGCAGTGACCACTGATCAGGTGATTGCATGCTCGTTTGCTACTTCTACCGTATAAAAATACGATTTTTCAAAGACCGTGTAAATCGAATAACAAAAATTTAAATTCAGAACCTATATCAATTCTAGCACATGACGCTACGCCGAAAATATTGGTCGTTCGAGCCGGATTTGAACTGGGAGTCTAATCTAACTGTATTCTGCCCGGTGGCTTAACGAAAACCAACAACCTAACGAAGCCTGGCCTAAATGTGTGCGGATATCTGTAGGTTTAGGTTCGTTAGTTCTGCGGTTTTATGCAAACAGAAATGAGCCCTTGGATATTGGGATCGATTCGGAGATATCATGTCAGCATTGTTCACGTTTTGCGTATTCTGATGTTTGTAGATTAAAGCAGGGTAGAAGGACCTTTGTATATACATATGTTTTTAGGGTTCCGTACCTAAAGGGTAAAATCGGGACTATTTAATAATAGGGTCCAGTCTTAATAGACTCCGCTGTCCATTGAACAGACGGACAGTCCGTCCGCCTGTCTTCCTGCCTGTCAGTCTGTCCGTTCGTCTGTTACTACGTTGTATCTCATGAACCTTAATAGCTAGACAGTAGAAATTTTGACAGGTGATACGGACCTCTTTTGCGCGTGTCCGACTGGCACTTGACCGGTTTCTTTACAGAAGTAATAAGCAAGAAAGAAATACATCTGATAGTAATTTGCCACCGCTGACCATGGACATCTGTAATTAATAACAGATAAATTTAGAGTCTTACCTGATATCAACCTGAGGACCAAGTTACGTCTCGGATAAGTATGTTTCCCTCAAATCCTTTAAGACATTTGTGGGCAATTTCGTATAGAACAGAGGTTCTATCTGAAGTCAATCACATATGTCTTGCTACTTCCGAGACGCTACTTTTACGTATTTAGATTAGGATAGAATGAAAGCCTTTTTTGTATTAGTTGGTCGGATGCTACACTCTTAAAACTACAACTCTATGTTCTATGAAATACATCTGTAAAAACTTCAATCACGTTTTGTTATAATAATTATTCAAGAACAAATCAGTAAAAACACGAAGCAAGAACAAGTAGAAAAATTTAATTTTCTTATCTTTTAATAATGTTTGTTAGCAAATCTTGTAAGTACTTTACTTTCAAGATTCTCAAAAGTTTTGTGTTCGACAACAATTCTCAAGAGCTGTGTAAAAGGCGCTCTGTTCAAAAGTATAAGGCTTCCCGTTGCATTACGAGTACATTTGTGCAATAACTCTACTATGCAGATGTATGCAAATGCAACAAACCATTCTGTCTTGTATTTCTGTAAACATATTTCACAGTAAATTGTGAAAGCATCTTTCTTTAATTTTAAATTTGTAATGTAGCTCTTTTGTATTTTATCTGATTATGTTTTTATGAAGTCGAAATAGCGAACAAGTGTACAGTCCACCTAATAAGTGGTGACTGCCGCTCATGGACATTCCTTATCAACCCTAGATAAAATTAGTGTCTTATCTGAGACCAATCTCAAATATAAATACGCAACTGTCTCTGTATGTCTTCCCATATTACCACATCATTTAAACCAGAAACCAGCAGCGCTTAAAACTGCTATTGCAGAAATTGATTAGGTAATAGGTTTAAAAGGGGGATTTTAGTGCGGTAAGAATTGTTGTCGTCGGGTACCTTTTGAAGGTTTCCCCTTGTTTCAAAAAAGATAGAAATAGGCATTGTCCCTGTAATACTGGGACCAGAATAGGGCATGGTAGACTCCGGTTGCGTTCCGTTGGAGATCTCGGACTCCTTAACACAGCGCTGAGGTCGGCCACCGGGGGGGGGTTTGAGTATGGTAAAAATCCTACATCACCCGGCGTCGCTCCCACGGGTACTTTTTGAAGGAGAACATAAAAATAGGTAGAAATAGGCATGGCTATGAAC
>DWNE01010388.1:0-10370 GCA_018249875.1 Cecropterus toxeus
CCAACATATATTTAAATTATTTTATTGCTTTTTGGTGACATTGAAGTCGGTTTCTATTTTTTGTTAAAAAGTTTTTTTCTACAATCCAGTAATATGTTTATTACTGATAATCATATCATTACTGTAATCATACGTATATTTTATTACATATTATTGTAGGTTTTATTTTGAGCAAATTAATCAGTATGCGTTTCACGTGTGAATACACGACTACCGTGTACAAATTGACGCCTCTCAGCAATTCCCGGATTCAGAGCGATCCGCTGTATTCGCCGTAAAAACGTCACGAAACATCAGATAGACACCTGTAGGGCAGCGATTAATCTAAAAAGCAGGTAACAACGGGACTTGGGGATTGCGTTTTTTGTTTCCGAAGTTCCTCGAAGTTTTGCCAACTCCCGGCCTCGGATATCGCCATTAGTTTGGTTAATGGTTTATTTAATAACAACGATTCTTTAACGTGCATGCGATTGTTTGCTGACGAAATGTTGATGTCAGTTCCCTACGATCGCTTCTGTTTTTTCGGATGGTTCGCGTGATATCTTTCGAGATCTTAATTATTGTCCATTGTGTTAGCATCCAAAACATTTGATTTTTAGACGCATGTTTTAAATTTCAACTCTTAATATTTTCTTTGTAAATATTTTCAACGTTACCTTTAGGTACACGAAAGTTCGTCAAAAATGGGGCGGTGTTTTTTTAAGACCGGCCAGTTCAGATTGTTCTGCCAGACACACGTAAGTCAGTATCGTACGAAAATTATTCTATGAAGATATTATTCTACTGGCTTTTATTCATGTTCTTCGTATTCTTCATACAGAATTTTATTTTACTTGTATATTCAAAGAAAGTTATTAGATATAAGTATTTTAGATTCGTTGGTTTGGATTTTAAAACAAAAACATTATTTAAATTTCTTTTTATGTATAATTTGCAATGCGTCTTGTCAAGCGAACACTTTTTTGCTCTCAATGTTTATGTATGGGCACTAAGCACATTCAGAGCCGGCGGGGCCGCACGTGGCCGCCTCTATTTGTTTCTACTATTTTTTCAAATCGTTTCTCCATTTATTCAAAATGTACATAATTATAAAGCTCCACTTGTATAATTTAAACTGTTAAAGTTCACGAAATTTTATTGTTATTATTATTAAACATTGTGTTATTATTACCGTCTGTGCTTCTAAATCAAGCAGAGATCTAAATTCTTTTATAATGATTATTGTAACAGGTTAAAAACAAATATTAATCAAAATTAATTGCTGCTTCTTACCGATTTTTTAATTAAGTGTAGCATAAAAAAGAGCAAACGAGCTTTCAGCTAATTTTATGCTGTTGGTGTATGTCGCTCACTGGGATATCTGCAAATTAAATTAGAAAAAGGATTCTCAGCCGAGGACTGTACTGGAACTCATCACAAAAAGTGAATCTTACGCATCTGCCGCCGCTGTTAAAACACAAATATTTAGGCACCACCTTTGCAGACTGCATATAAAATATAAAAAAATGTGGCAGGATGTTTTGATAAAATCGAGGGATTCTTACGTAATCTCGTAAAGGGCAGCATCAAGATCATTTAACTTTTCTCAAACAAGAGATTGATTTGACAAACAAGAATAAGAATGAGAGCGAGGCAGCGCGGGCGAGGCGCGGGGCGCGAGACGGGGGGGGGCATCTACAACCCAAATATCGGATCAAATATTGATGAGTTCTCGAAATTTCCTCCACCGTTACGTCCCGGCATATGCTCTGCATACATTGCGGGTGTTTTTCAAAATTATATCGAATGATATGCGTTTGACCTACGCTAAGTGACGCCCATGTCGACACCGCCGCCTGTCACACGCATCCATCACTGCTTACATGATTGCCTGCATTATTCATGTGTTATCATACTTTAGTGTTATTTGCTTATTCCTTAGCCATCGCTGTTAAGATTAACGAAAACAAATGCCTCTCTTCTCTTTGTCTTGACACGACTCGGCCGGAACGAATGATCATTTGATTATATTTGTTATTAATTTTGATCGCTTTAGGAATATATTCAGTAGTTTTCATCCTGATGGATCATCATCATACAAAAAATCAAATTTTTACGTGAATCAGGAAACAAAATATGTTTGATGTCAAGGTTGGCATACTTTTCAAAGCATAGGCATTGCATTATTCTGGCATCGTTTTTTATTCGATCCGTATAATTACGAACATAAAGGAACATATTGGTTGCGGTAATATCTTAAGCATAAAGAAGACTATAACTCTATTAGTAACCGGTACATTCCAGTGTTCTAACTGTTAAATGTTATGTCTCTTCCATTGTTATTTCGAACATCAAGGAGGATTCAGTAGAAGCATACAAAAGCTGAGTACATTTATGAAAAATGTGATAATTGCAAAATTATTTAATGTATTTCATATGGATTTTCATTGGATGTATTTCATATTAACAATGCGTGTTTAGAATCGCGATATCGTCTTATCGCGATATCACATTGCCAAATATTTTTTGCCTACCTACCTGAACAATACAGTTGTTCATATTAAGGAGAGATACGTAGGTTATAAATTGTGTGATGGAGAAGTATGTGGACGTGTTAATATCCCGGAGCCGCGTCGCCGGAGCACCTGTGCCGCGCTGTTTTTGTCGCGTCGCCACTAAATCATATCGCTATTATCCTCATCGTGGAACCCTTTGGCCGATTCTCCACGCTCGGCTATTCAACCACATCGCGGGTCGGTGTTGTCTCCACTTGATTTATGTGAGAGGTCACCTGATAATATTGTTTTCGAATGGTACTTCTTAACAATTCCTAATATTTTGTATGAAAATGGAATAGGTTCCTCAATACTCGTAGTTGAATGCAAATGCCACAACGAAAAATAATACCTCTGATTTTGACTTTATTGATATTTATCTATCTTATATACTAGTTACATTGTTAAAAACATAAAAAAAAACCGTCAGCTTAAAACGATATTTTTGTACATAATGATATAGACACATATTTATTTTAACGCTTTACACGAGTTGATGTCAGTATGGTCGAGTGAAAGTATATTATTATAATGTACTAGCTGTGCCATACGGTTTCACCTGCGTTTATTAGAGATCTATAAAAAAACAAACAAAAGAGCGTGATGTTATAAAGCCTAAACTAAAGCCTTCCTCAAATAAATTTGCTATTCAACACAAACATATTTTTTGAATTCAAACCAGTAGTTCCTGAGATTAGCGCGTTCAACCATACAAACTCTACTGCTTTATAATATTAGAACAGAGGTTTTTTTTTTTATAATGGTCTATTCTAGCTATCGTTCTATCTATGGTATGTCCATATTGACGAGATAGTAAAAAAATCCTCCCTTCCCCTCCTTTTCTCTCGTTTTGCACTTCTTATTTTTTTAAATTATACCTATAGCCTATGTCACTATGAAAACTGAGGCAAATCAAATGATGATGATGTCATACGTTACAATCCGTCAAGCCGTTTGGGCTGTAGTGAGTGTCAAAGAAATGGACATAATGTAGAAACAAATATGCATACAAACATACGCATGGTAAACATTATTCTTCGTCTGACGCAATTAACTTAAAAATATTCAGGTTACCAACAAATAAGTAATAATAAAATCGACGTTTGAATAAGATTATGTAAGGCTAATAAAATAGAATAGAATAATATAAGCTTGATGAGAACCAAGAGACAGCAGGCAGATTAATTTTTGTGACGTTACTCACCCCGGATACCACAATGGGAGGATTACGATGTGCTAATTAAAGTTGTCAGCGGAGCTCTCCGTTCCGGGGAGATGCACGGACGATTCGACCTACACACTATACTAAATTAGTACTATTATACTCAAAGTTTTATGATGTGTACAAAATGTAGTTAGTGACATGTATAGTATTTTATATATAACACTCACCTTCTTTTTCCAAGCATGGTGAAAAAAATCGTAATAAGATGATCAACTATAACCTAATTCATATTACTTCATTTTACATGTCTTGATTTCTAACAAGTCGTGTAACTTGAGTTTATAAGTCATTGATTAGGTTCTGCTAGCGTATTATATTATTAATAAGTAGTTATTACAATCTTACAAAATTTAGCTTACTTTTGTTAACTTATACATATATAATTTGGAACAGCAAATTGTAATATTTTTCTGTATCGTCAACTATCCCTATGCATAAAAGTAATGACCTTGGTAATAAATTATTAGTATTCATTAATGCTTTATCGTGGTCATTTATTTCTGATCTTACTTTACCATACCTTCTGGTCTTTACGAATTTATATAGCGTAGTTTAGTCTAATAGAAGTTCCAAATATACACATATATACATGAGATACTTCATCTTCGAGCTCTAGTTTGAGAGCCACTGAGCTCTAACAATGCGGTTTGCACAATGGCCAAAAGCCACCAGCGCGTATTGAAGTTGGATTTAATTTTGAATTAATGCGTAATTCCAGTAATGTACCATGAGGCACACAGCGTAGAATATAATCAGATTAGGTATTTATTCATACAAATTACCACTGTTATAATATTACTATTCTAAGTACTTAATAAACTACTTTTTAGGTAGTTGATTGAGTTACCTATATTTATGAGGATCGCCGTATCGTACGTTTTTTTGAATGTTCTCTTTATATATCACTTCAATACGTATGTATATCTTTTTTGTATTACAATAAAGATTTAGTAAGTGTTTAGAAGTGCTCTGGAGCCCAGGTGAAAGTCTTTAAAATTTTCAAAAATTAAAGTTTTACATACAAAGGTAGTCTTTGACAACGACGATTTCAATCTGATAAATTTATCATCGTCACCAATATTTTTTGTATCGATTATAGTCTTGTAGAGAATACTTAAGCATATTTGTACATAGGATTCTTTGAGATGTTTCCCTCTACCGGTGAAGGAAGGGATATTTAGTATTTAATTCTAACATTACACAAAGTCCCTTTGGGATCCAAACAGAGTCATGATAAATAATAGCCATAATATTGGCTATATGAATTTTTAATAATTCGCGTTAACTTAAGATTGTCGTTCGATTCATTATGTAACAGAGTTGTGGAATTCGTTTGGTTTGTAAGGAGTTGCAGTGTTTATGCATGTGAGTCATTCACAATATCACCTTTAGGCGAAGATAACATAGGTGGACTGATAACCTGAAGGAAACAGCCAGGATTCCTTAGTTTTTAAAGGCAATCGCTTTTAAAGGCTCATAGACACAGCCGCACTGGTGTTTATTAGGAAAACACTGGTCGTGAGGCCAGGGTGTCCTGAGGGTGGAGGGCGACAGGCGCGGTCGCGTGTGCTTGTCGCCGAAGAGTCCTCGAGCTGCGCCTCGCCGCGTTTTAATTACAAACATAACGACATTTAAATCCGCCATTCCGCCCGCGAGCACTGTCTAAATCAACCAACACTCGCTTTTATTTATTTTTTGATCATCCACCAAGTTTAAATCGAGCTTGCTCGCACTCTGTTACTAAAATTGTACCGGGCGTAGATTTATTATCTAATTGATATTTACATTTTTACATGACTTTATATGACGGAACAGAAGTTTTAGGTACATAAACATAATATAAGTAAAGCTACCCACGTTTGTAATGTTACGTAAATTTACGTAATTAACTTACTTAAACCGGAACGGATTGAAAAAAACAAAATCGCTGCAGTATAAACACTTCTACTACACTATAGGTTAAATGCACTGTTGAATCACGCTGCAATCTAAAACATGTAAACTTTGCTATTTTCCATAGATAACCCACCTTTGAGATACTAAGACAGAGTAGGTACTATGTGCGTCTCCTCAAACCACAAATGGGTCAGTTTTGAAAACAAAATAAATATATGTTTGTTTTTTTAAGAGCTTTACTAAATAAAACTAATGTATATTTGTTTTCTTTTAATAACTTTCAGATCGGTTAAATAAATCCGTAGAGCAAAGATTAGCCGTCGTGTCAAACAGCGCACCCTCGGTAATGTATGCGCAATAGTTTAATTTAGCGCGACATCTATCGGCCTTTGTCCCGCCGCCTCCGTCCCGCCCCGCCGGCTTACCGCTCGGGACAAATTAAAAACTAAGTCGAACGTGATGAAACTCGACGTCAATGTCTGGTTGCTAATACTTAATTGAAATACGTTAATTTCTGATACTCATAATACTTAAAGGTATCGTGTCCATTCGTATGTAAAGGTAACTGTCATAATTTTATTGATAGGTTCTCATACTGCCGCAAAGCAGTATATGAATGTATCAGAGCTGTAAGTTTTTTTTTAAATTAAATTGCGATAGCAAACGAGAATGCAGTTCACCTTATGGTACGTGACCACTGCTGCCCATGTAAGTAAATTTATGCAGAACAGAACCCCTGTTTGAAATGACAAGCTATGGCCGAAAACAAGAAAGTTAATATGCAATTTATGAGCGATAACGTAAACAAATATTATGACGAAACATAGTAACATCGTATTAAGGGCACAGGCATCGCCTCTTTATTTTTTAAATATTGGAATAGCAAACGAGCATACAGTCCATTTGATATTAAGTAGCTCCAAAATACATCTGTAATCAACCTCAGATAAGATTCTACCTCAGCCACAGGTTGCTACTCCTGAGGACTAAGTTAATGACTTAGTTAAAAGAAATGACTACCTATGTCTCTAGTACCACATCCTTCAGAACATAACACAGAAGCGGTTAACACTGCTGATATTAGGCAGAAATAGGTATATATCGTTAATGTTAAAAAAATATACGGTGGTGTGTGTATGCTGGTTACGAATAAAGTATCTGTCTAAATTACTTACGGTATCATAGGATGTAACGAGTGGGGCGTGTTCAAGTGGCAGCAGATCCGCGGAACTTCGTTTGAGATGCTAAGCGCTGCACTCGTCGGCATCGCCGCGCGGCGCCGCGTGCTATGGCTTCACATTATTTTGTATCTCCCTAAATTTATAAGAGGTACTGAAGCTGGTAATTTTAAAAGCCAAGAAATACCCATACTTTTTATGATAATTAATTATTTCCTCATCTTTATGAATACTTATTAGAATTCAAATCTGCATTCTCTACCACTTTATTCTGGTATGTTGGTATGAGTGCATGTTTTTAATCTGTGTGTGTGAGGTTTTATATGCAAGTCTACTTACCTTTTGTTTTGTTTACGTACTCAAGTACAATATGAAACAAATATATCATCGTTTGAAGAACAAACAGAAGTCAAACTTACGCTAACTACCCTTATACTTGTTTGCTCTAAAAGTACACAAATAAAAACGCAATAACTGAGCGAAGGGGTGGCGAGCCGCGCCGGCGTCGATCAATCATTGCGCAGTCACGTGTCGATCTAATGAATTGTTTGTCAATATTGACAAAGGGAACAATCGGTACATTGCAGGCGGTTAGTGCTGCGCGGGACGGCGGCGATGCAGCGGCTGCGCGGCGGCGCAGCGGGAGGCTAGGCCGCGACCACGTTATTAGAAACCACTAAATTTCTATTGAAATCAATATGTTTGTTGTCGTTTCAATACCCTTTCATTAATCGCGCTCTTTGTTCTTGTAGATTTGCGAAAAACAATTGCGACCGTCTTTAATTCCGCATCTATTGTTGTAATATGTAAACCATTCAAATTAATATTTCACGGCAATCTAAATCAAACAAATAATTATATCAACGCCGTTTATATTTCTTTTAATAAGTTCACAATGTAATACTTCAACCACGCTCAATGAGTTCATTCTGCCAATTGACTAGCCGTGTAGTAATAACTAGCGTGTACTAATTCAATAGTAAGTGTGTACGACGAGCCTACGACGGCACTACCGTTTCATTCTTTCAATGTCTCATGATATCTATAAAATTGAAAAAAAAAAAATAGTGTTAATAATTAATGTGCGATCGAAACATACTTTTCAGCAGATATCGGACGTCTGGCGGCTCTCATTTAAAAAAAATCTATTTTCTAATTTAGTTTTAGACTTTAGTATAGAAACGGAAAACAGTCGGTCACTATTGAAAATACAACAGGTATTTTAGTTTACATGGCCGGGCAGGGCGTAGAAAGATGGTAGCTTCATTTTTTCGAGGGGTTTCATCTGATTAATTAGGTTTAGCAACCATTCTGTGACTATGAATATTATTTATAGTTAAATGAAGATCTCCGTAGGAAAAGTGACCATTTGCAATTACATGGAATGAACGCTAGCGTGGTGGTAGCTACGCCACATAAACTATGAACTTTGTAGAAATCTTTTACGTCTTCCTATAACAATATGTAACCGTTACCCGATAACTAGTAACATCGGTAATCATTAAAACTAAAAACCCGACTGCGTAAAATAAAATTTTTGTTCATAACGATATGTTACATATATTTAATTTAACGCTTATTGAGTTTTTGTTTTGTCAAGTAAAAGTATCACATACATAAAAAATATTTTTGGATTGGTCTATTTACTAGTTTTCATTTAATAGGTACAAATTGTCCCTCCCTTCGTTTCCCTCTATTTCCAGGCGCAAATTTTTAAAATTATATAGCCTATGCCACAATGCAAACTGACATGATTGTAATGACATGTCATACGTCATAATCCGATAAGCCGTTTGGGCTGTAGTGCGTACCAATTAAATGGACATAATTAACATACGTACGCTCGAAAAACATTACCCTCCTTCTGACGCAGTCGGGTAAAAATGAATAAATATGCCGTGGACGCTGGATTATGAACCAATGTAGTTCGACCGGGGAAGTACCACCGCCACACCTATTTCTAGCGTGAAGCAGTTCATGCGTTTTGGTGGAAGGGTGTGATTGCCGGCTCACTTATATACCTATGAGGCGACCATCTTAATCGTCGGGAGTAGCAACGCATCTGTGATCGACTTCAGATAGAGTCCCTGTTCTATTTGAAGTTGCTCACAGGTGTCCATGGGTGGCTGTAACCACTTACCATCATGTGGGCTGCAGGCTCGTTTGTTACTTCATTCTTATAAAAAAGACCGTTGAAAAGGTCTTCATGATATCATAAGAATTTCTTAGGAGGAAGTTCGTTTCACATTCAGTATAATTATACACTGAAAAAGATGCACTATGTACAAAGCTCAGTAGGTGGTCGAGGTCGCCGCAATCTGCATGCGGCAAGGTGTGTGCGGGGCGCGGCAAAGCGCATGTGTGTCAAAGGCTTCTTAACCCGACGTGACACAGATCTCGTGGTTCTCGTACGCAAATTGACACTGTCTAGAAGAAACTACGAGAAGACTGACATTCATTGCTCCACTAATAAAGATAACACCTATTTCTACCGTGAAGCAGGTCTGGCGATTTGATGGAAGAGTGTAGTTGCCGGCTCATTTTCAGTTGAGTCGAACATCTCAGTCCTCCGAAAAAGCAACTCATTTATGATCGACTTCAGAACATTTTTTTATGAAGTGGCTTACAAGTGTTCATGGGCTGCCAGTAGTACTTCAATCCTATATAAAAATATGTCTTCCCTGACAAGGACTGCCTGCATAGAAACACTCTACTAAGTCCTGATTCCTGAAAATGAGTTCATGATCATGAAAATGTTTAAGTTTTTAACATTATCCTGTAGACAGAAACACAGGTATGTGACCACAGTTCAATCATAAAACGTGTATCATAATTGGGTTTAAGGATGTACTGTACTTTGTTACAAGAAGGTAGACATTTCGAAATCTCCATCTTTATCGTATTCAGAACACTTGCGCAAAACAAGCATATCTACTGCTGGTTGTTTGCTAGTCTAACACAAGCTTTTAGTAGTAAATATAGCATTGTAGTAATGTGAACATCTGGTGGACTTAATCTTTGACTCGTTGAGGTTTGAACGGAGCGCGAGTCGCAAACGAGACAATTAAGCGATACAGGTGTCAAGTGGGCGCTCGAATTGCAAACACCGCCCCGCGTAATGAGCGCCCTCTGCCACCAGCACCCCTGGTCTAGTTGAGAGGGCAATCAAAGAAACTGCTGGTAAGGCATCTATTGATCTATAACTATGTATGTAGATCGAAATATACTCGTTGATTTACCTTTGTTCTATGCCATCATTGTGATCGTGGGTTAGTAAAGTTGTTGATTATAAAGTGCCATATTAAAGTTAAATTACGTAGTAATTGCGTGTTCCTTAATTATAGAGTTCCAAATAGCTAAATATATTTGCAAGATGATAAAATATGTTGCTCTGCGAGTAGAGCTTGCACACGGAGAATTTTGTAGGTGCACCATTTCTTATTCTAAGTACTTTTTTATCAAGAGCAGTGATAGCCTAATGGTTGAAACTCGGCCTCTCAATCGAGGATCCGGGGTTCGAATCCCAGGCACGCACCA
>DWNE01010389.1:0-10370 GCA_018249875.1 Cecropterus toxeus
GTTTCATTTTATACCCATGCTAGTGGATCTGACAGACATCACTAATTCCGACTTCATATTAGAATCCTTGGACTTCAAGATTTTAGAGTTCGGTGATGTACGCACGACAGAAGAATTATTTATATAAAGATTGGCGTCATAATAAAACTCCTTTTTTTGGTATTTACAGGCGCCATATTTTTAAATGATGTAACCTTTTGTCACTCTGCAAACTGATACGATTCTAATAATATGTTATATTACGGATTGTATCATATGTCACAATCCGTCAAGCCGTTTAGGCTGTACCGCATGCCAAACAAATGGACATACATACAAACATTCATACGCTCGTAAAGCATTACCGTCCTCCTAACGCAGTAGATTAAAATATTAAAACGAAAACTGACGTCACTATTTACAAATATCATTACAATACAATACAATTCAATGGAGCTATAGGAGCTACACAAAAAAATCAACAAATTCCCGATTGTGTAATATAGATACACGCAGCACTTTCATCTATTTTTAAAAAGCAGAAGGGTGTGGGAATAGTTCAGTAGTGCTTTTATTCACCCCTCTGTGTCAGAGTGTCGGCATAGCAGCGGTCTCTAATAAATTTCATTTCCTCCAAGAGATCGACCTAACTGCATTCTTTGTCCAATAGTAACTTGATATTCGGTTAACCTACATTTCCCGGGAACCATAGTAGGCTACTCGTAGTTTAAATTGTAGCCAAGACTTATCTAAAAGTTAAAGTTGGGAAGTCTATGAGTAATAGTAGTTTAATCTTGAGTGCTTTTAATTTATGTACTTACTCAGTGTTTAAAAAGTTATTGAAAACTTTGCACTTCAGTTAATGTGTCGAATTTGAATAATGCAATCTGAAAACAGGCAGTATACAATTAACTTTTTTTTTATTTTTATTTTTTAGTATCAGAAATATTTTTGTATACATTTCATCTGCGTTCTGTCGTCAAAATTTGCATTTACTGTGCATTTTTCATATTTAAATCGACCGAGAAGTGAAACTAGTTATGAATTAAAACGCTTGAAATGGTAGTACTGGCGCATTAATAGAGACTCGACTGGTACTTGATTGGTTTTTTTCATTCCATCTCTAGAGATCCACTTTACGTTTTATTTTTCTCCTCTTAGTCTTTTTATTTGAGATCTTATAATTGAAAATATATTTTTACGTGTGCAAGAAATCTGATATACAAATTAACTCTATCGTGCGGTAAGTTTTGGGTTTATTTTAATTCGTATGTATATAAAAATGTATGTTGATGTAATTTCTTGAATTTTTATAATTAAATTCGCCATAAATAACATTATAACATTTTAAAAACATTAAAGTTATTGTAAAACATCCTCCATTACAAATTATTTATGTTTTTTTAAAGTACGGCAAACTGGTGTAATTAATCTATTTGCGGATTTTTTACTTTAGACTTCATACTTCATACATTGCTGTATTAATATTGGATATCGTATAAATACAGTAAAGAAACATGCAGTCCAGCTGATGGGAAGTGATTACTCTCATTATTGGAAACCGACCATGGAAATAGAATAGGTGGATTATAGACGTATGTTTGTTTTTTAAAACTAATTTTAAGCTACTTGAGTCCCTTGAAATCGCATGGACTCAAAAGCTACTTGAGTGTAGTCACTCAATTTATAGATGGTAAATAAATATGTAATGAATCTAATACGAACGCAATTTCATTAAACCTTTTCTTAAACAAAATGGACAAAAACTAGCTTTGCTTGGAATTTAGACAACCCTCTATTGCGAGATTTTTAATTAAATCCTGCTTTGATCAAGGAAATGGAATGTTTCTTCGGTAAAATGATTAAAACCACAATAAAACAATTGCCGTTTTATCCGTTTTTTTTCTTAGGCTTGTCCCGTTTGATTTAATTATAATCTTGAGCGATAGAATGTTGAACATTGAATAAATGCGTATGACAATATTTTAAATAATATAGTTAAACTACCGCATGTTAACATTACATACTTTAATTTCGTTGTACCAAAAATGCTGAAATAAAATTTGCAAACATTTAGAATTTTGCGTCGGGATTTTTAAATGAAAAACTCAGTGAAAACTTTCAATTAAGGGAAGCATGCGTTGAAAAACAAGTCATCTTCAAAAACGGGAATTTGGGACGTCAACTCTGGCTAGGTCCTGGGAGTTCTGTCTAGCTGACGTATGTATTACCCCGCTGCATACGACTGGGCGAAAAAGAAAAACCTACGAGCGAAACTGTACAATAGCTTGCTATTTTTGTCCTTTTACGTAGTCGCGAATAAAATAAAAGCTATTATTCTGTAACGTTATTTTTCAGTAAATATGGCGCAGTAGGAGCGTTATAACGGTAACTTAATAACCGCATGTTTCTTATTGATTAATATTGATGTAATATTATTTTAATTTTGTTCGAGTATTGTGTATACTTGCATCAAACCTGATTCAGAGAGCGGGTATCGTTCACAGATACCTTTGCTATTGACTAGCAATGTTGTATTCAATTATTGGAACTTTAAGTTATAAATACCTTAATTTTCATTGATATTTTCCTAAAAACGAAAAATAATTAACATTAACGTTATACTGATTGTAGGAAGTGTGAGCTCGGTAATTACGTGAGACGAACAATTGTAGTCTTAATTTAAAATAACAGTTTGGGAACAGTTAAAAAAGGACTAACGAATTCCCGTTTCGTGTATATCGATTAGGTATTCTCCGCTCGTTTGGGTTTTGTCATTTGGCGTATTGAAATTGTTGCGACGAGTGCTTATTCGTTTGAGCAATATCAATTAAGGTCGCGACGTGCCGGCGATAGACCGCCGCCCGCCCTCGCCTACGCCTGCGAATTCAAATTGCAAAATATCGGACGTGACGCTGACAAGCGTAGAATGCTTCAGTATACTATATCATTCAGATAGTCTGAAAAATGATTGACTCTGCATGTTTTTGATATATTTGCATTGTCTCTGCATGTTTTGCGTTTTACTAGTAGTGAACTACTTTTTTTAGTGTGAATGGTGTGATAAATTCTTTATATATTCTACTTATTTACTTGTTAGTCACACTTGTCTATAGCCTACTGTTTATCTTTAGTTGAAAAGGTATCACACAAGCTTGTTATTTAATAGGATCCCGTATCCAAAGGACAAAAATGGAATAATTATTACTAAGAGTCCGCTGTCGATCTGTCCGTCAGTGCGTCTATCTGTCCGTCTGTCACCAGGCTGTATCTCAGGAACCGTGATAGCTAGATAGTTGGAATTTTCACAGATGAGGATTTCTATAACAACTTTTTTGTCGACAATGGTACGGAACCTTCGTGCACGAGTCTAGCACGCAATTGGCCGGTTTATTATTTTGTTTAAAAGATGTGATAATTTCCTTATTTGTAATATTTAGCTTACTTATTGGTTCCTTGGTAATACTTGTAACGAAACTTTGAACGACTTTGAGCATAACTTTTATTTTGTATGTCTTTATATAAACTAAAGTAATCAGTTAACGGCTCATTACATAACAGTTTATGGTATACGTTGCTTTGAACCAAGCTAAATTTATAATTATATTTAACTTCGTTAAATTCAGAGCAAAACAATACAAAGGCTGGTGAGTCGTGAGCAAATAATAATAAAATTAACTTTTATATTATGTTCTGATTTCGGTAACAATTAATATCCCTGCAGAATTAACATGTCTGTAGTGGTTATTTATTATTCGGATGCTGTTTCCGTTGTGCTATTATCAATTACGTATTCTCCGTTCATGCGGCCATTTTCATTTGGCTTATTCGAAATTATTTCGATGAGTGTGTTAGAGCAATATCAATTAAAAGCGCGACGCGTTAGCCATAGACTGCAAATATCACTTAGTCCAAAATTGTCCAAAATGGAAATATATTTTTGTTTAAAAATATGTTACATTTTGTAAAAAAAAACTTTTGTCACTTTTCAAGGTACAATGAGTATATGAGTTCGACTGAGATGGTACCAGATGTTAGGTACATCTATTTCTACCTTGAAGCTATTCTTAGTCCTCGAGAGTAGTAAATCATCTGTGATTGGCTTAGAATCACTTCTATATACGAGTATAGTTGCTTACCGCTGCCGTGGGCAACAACGATGCTCATCAGGCGGGCTTCATGCTTGTTCACTATATCAATCTTATGAAATACTTGCTAATTTCTTCTCAGTATTGTAACTCGATTTAAATAGCAGTAAGTCGTAATTTATATTTTAAGTTATATATTTTGTTTTACTTAAAAAAAATCTGTTATTACCTTAAGAATATGGCAGGACATATCTGTAAACAAACTTATAGTTTCATTCAGTATTTCTCTAATATCTATAATAATAATATACTTTATTTTACCCAAGAAAAGGAATAATAATCTATGTAAATTTACAATTTAAAATACAAGAAGCGGTCAGTACCATTAGTACGATTTTGTCTTGTTTTTTCCAGACAAGATTGAGTCTTGTTTCTGCCAAAAATGCTCTCTGTAAATTTTAGTTCCGAAACAAGCCGCTAGGGGCGCTGCACGTACATATATGGGCAGAAACAAGACTCAATCTTGTCTGGAAAAACAAGATAAACTCGTACTAATGGTACTGATCGCTAAACAGCGATTTCTTCCGCAGCGATAGGGTGCGGAGTTAGAGTAGTAAGAACATTAAGAATAGGTAGGGTGCAATCATTATATTTACATACAACATGGGTATTGTCGGTTACCTTATTAAAGTTATTGTTATGTGTCTCCATTACGGCAATATCAATTAGGGTTGCGACGTGTCGGCGATAGGCCGGCGCGACCGCTCTCGAACTCAAACTGCAATTTGCAAAATATGAAACGTGATATTGCCTAAACAGCCACTTTCCTAAACTAAGCCCCCGACCGCCTATTGTTTACTCGTTTATTAATTCAGATTACCTCTAGAAATTTTCAATTCTATATATTTTGTGTATGTGACTTTTACGTTTTCGGTTTGCGCCTAATTACCTTGAAGTGGATGTTGGCTTGTTTGTCTTGTCTTTAATGCCAAAACATATTTGGGTTCATTATTGGCTTTGCTGTATGTAATACGCTTACAATATATTTTTTGCGGCAGATTATATATCCATTTTATACAAACGTTAACTACTAAAATTATTAGGCAAAACGTGCTATTGCCTAAACAGGCACTTCCCTAAACTAAGCCCTCGACGCCTTATTGTTTACTTGTTTATTATTTTAGATACTTGCATAAATTTCTATCCAACCGTTTTTGTATACCTGGGCGTCTTCATTTTCTTCAATTTATCTATAATATAAAGTCGTAGTATTTCAGTCTGCATAATGAATATATTTATAACAATCGAGTATGCTCATTATGCGACCAATGACATGTTAACAACATTTAAAATTACCAATATTAATAACCCTAAAAATATTAACATTAAAATATAAGCACTAAAAAGTCCTCAATGCGCAATGTTTCCTAAATTATATATTAAACTAAGAATTGAAATTCAACGCAAAACCTGAGTGCTCAAAAGTAATCTTAACTCCAGCGCTATCGCAGACACCTATCACTCGGCACGGAGAAATCTTAAGGAGCATTAAGATTTCCACAGTGGTTGCGGCACGTCCAAATTATATTTCATTTTTACATAGCACCGTCTGAACATTTCCAGTAATTTCAGAATCATTAATCAAGTTTAAAATAACCGTTGGAGAAACATGCGATGTTATCATTTCAATATTTCTCAACTAACAAGGCTTCAGCTCAGCTTAATTAACTTTTGTAATTGGCCTAGGGGAAGTCGGGGTAGTTTGAACCGGGGATTGCTGAAGACCGATACCTCTTTGATTACTGCTCCTTTTGTGACCCTTGATCGAGATGAAGATTATGCCACTGTGCTGGAAATTTACTTAGCCCCTCTAAACGTTTTAAGGAATGGAAGCATCGTAATTTACGTAAAGAGTATACGCGGGTTTTCTCTTAGAATATAGATACTATTCAACTGACAATCGAAAAAATTAAGTTCAATGGGTGAAATTACTTTTAATGACTACATTCGTAAGGTGAATCCTAAATTTGATACAATGTATGTATTATTTTCATGAATACATGTATCTGACTAAATTTAAATTGAATTGCATTGAAACTTTGCATGCCAATTTGCAATTTGTATGAATACTAAAAACTCAAACAACGAGTGTGATTTAATATCCGTCATACTGTGTTATAAAGGATATACCTATTACGCTCTATTGCAGAAATTTGTACTAACTATGTAACTCTGCTTGAATTTTAAACGCACAATTTCCATTATATGAATATTTAATAAAAGTGGCATATTTCCATAGTAGAAGTTAAATCCCTATGGTTTTCTTTAAATATTTATGTAGGTCCGCCGTATAGTGGCTTTTATACTTTATGTATTATTCTATAACCTTGTTTTTTGCAAATAGATGTTTGTTGCTATTGAACGATATAAGATGGACACTAGAGAAGATAATATCAATAGACAAGACTTCCTTACACAAGTTTTGCAGAAATGGTTGCGCTATTGAAAAATACGTAAAGAAGTCGTTCAAGAAAAAGTCTTTCATTTTTCCATTTTTATTTCCTGCTTTATATGAACTTGACTTCAGTTTTACATTTTATGAGGGGAGTTATTATTTATCCATTCGAATGAATAATACAAATACCTAACAAGTGTATTTACAGTGTAATGTACGGCAGGAATATATAAAAAATCGGTGGTGAGTTTCTGTCAAATCAAACAGTTGTACACTGATTATATAAATGTTTTTAGCTCCAGATGTATTTGAACTTCTACCTGAGACTAGCCTTAGTCTCCCTGGCGACTAAGCTGGAACACTTTATGTTACTCTCTTACTACACCGTTCCGTTCAGAATATACAAGCACATAACACTTGCAAGGCGGCGTTTGTACATATGCATATTATTATACCATGATTTAATATTTACGCGGTGCATCTCATAATTGCTCAAAGAGCTGCGAGACCGTATGGATGGCTTCTGTATATATATATTAATCCTCCTAATTATGTACTTAATGTGGGACGTATTATGAACGTCTTTGTGAAACATCTATGATATGCACATATATACTATATAAACAAGGTGCAAATTGAGCGAACGCTGAAAGCCCTACTTACGTGATATTGAATATGCAAATTAGTATATGATGGAACATTGGACAAATCGAGATTAATGAGGATAACGCATATAGTTCTTGCAGAGCTCACTTTTTAACATTGTTACATTTGAATACAAAGGAAATAAAATATCAAGTGGGGATAAATAATAAAAATGGGACATCCAGTGAATAATACATCTACGATAATAACAAAAGAATACAGAATATCGATGAAAGATAAATTCATTTTAAGCGTGATGATTTATCAGATTTCGAGAGCCAAACGGGCGCGTGCGGCATCATCGTCGTCGTTTCCCACTGACATATCTCTATGATAAATTGCAAACAATCTGCGAAAAGGTGAAATAATAAAATGAAACAGGTTTTTAGGACACGATATTCTGCTTAGGTATGTAACTTTGCCTTTAAATTTATACTGATACGTTGACGTATAGACTTCGTGAGTAATGATTGACGAGCTGAAGTGCTTACACGTATTGATGAGGTTATATTGAATATGTTATTTATGATTAAGTGATGTACTCAGCTTTTTCAAATTTATTTGCGTATTAGAAATTTATAATCGCGTGCTATAAATAAAAACTAACCCGGCTGAGAGTATTATAGAAAAAGTTTAAAATAATACGAGTACCAAAACCAATGCGGACTTGGCCAGCGTGTACGACATAAGAAGAAGAAGGGTTCTTGGCCTTAAAGGGGCCCGTGCCCAGTAATGGGACAATAATAGGTAGACATAATGGTAATGTTAATAGACTCGTCAATATTTCTTAATAATTTTAATGGAAATGTTGACGATTACCATTAACATTTCATTATTTATTATTATTCCATGGATCATTATCATGTTAGTTGCATGAAAATCATTAGCTATGCAGATTATACAGAAGCTTCCAGATATCTGCAAGTATTTTAAATAAATGTGACAGCAAATCACTTTAAATCCCAGTTCTTTCCAATCTAGACCTCTCATCAATTAGCAAACATCTCCAAGATATTTTAGTGAGCACGACCGATATTTTTATGGACTCAGTATGAATTCTCACGGGCGACAGCTGCCGATGACGTGCCCGAAGCGTCCGTAACGCCCGTAACGCCCGCTCCTTTTATTTATGATCGAGTTGAGCGGTGCTTATTACGGCTGCGGGTGTGGGACATGTTTCATATGCCAGCCTTGCTTCTACTTTAGTCTCCTTCCTTGACGCTTATTGAGCCGTTTACCAAACGACATGGAGATGCGACCATCATGCTTAAAGGGCGAAACGTGCTTCCACCATTATTGTATTCATCACCCCGCCCTTATTCAATAAGATTTTTCCTATGTAATTTAATTCAACGGGGATTATTATAGTCGTGAGTCGGGACCATATATCAGGATAGGCTGGCAAACATTTACGTTTTCTTTTTTTGCGCGTACAGTGTCGTTTGCCAAAAGACATGTAGATCTATACAATAATTTACAGTTGTCTCGGCTAGTGTTTCTAAAAATGTGGTATTAAATGTATTTTTTAGATAACAAAAGTCGCGAATTCTCATCTGTACGTGGCAAATAATATCAATCAGAATAATTTCTTGTGAATTTTGACGAAAGTATGTATAAGATATAAATGTATTTTATGTCTGTTTTTTTTGTCTTTTTGACTGGTTATTTTTATATACATTAAACAGTGTATTTTTGGAAAATCTGTCTCTTAAGTGTCGCTTTGAATTCGTGGCATAGATTCTGCCTTACTGCATCTATCAAATAAGAACGTATTCGTCATTAATCAATTCACATGCAGTGCATGAGTTGTCGATAATATTATTATCAAACGAACCAAAATCATAACTAAGTCTCTATCGAAGGCTGAAAGCCGCGGTGTGTACCGCATAAATCAATTAACTATAACGTCACCCGGCAGACGTAAAGTTCAGTAATTTCGTTATAAACGGAACAGTAATTTCTACTCATAAATTACGGCTGGAGCGGCGATAGCATCCCAGTTGCACAAGTTTATATTGTTATTCACGGCGTATCTTGAAACTGTAGTGATGTGTGCCACACTAAGCCCCAACCTATATTTTGCCGTTTTTGTATATCACTTGGCAGGAACTTTACCAATGTTTTCTCATTGGCCCGCAGTGTTCCCCAAAAGTTTGGCCGTTCTTGTCTCGGTGGGTGCCTCAGCGAATTACGAACTCCGTACTCTATCACCGATGCGTGTAAAATGTCTTCGAGATCCTCGTAAACTTAGCGTACCCCACTCCTCCTACTCGCTCTCAAATTTTTAATCAACTAATTGCTAATTGAAAAACTTTTAAAAAGTGACAAACTTTATTAAATTATCCGCTGAAAAAGGCTATCTTCTCGAGACAAAAACATTGTTTCTTTATGCTGTTTTTCGTTTAAATACTAAACTTTTCGTCTCTACTAACAATATTGCTTCACGTCTAGAAGCGGAACTTAATATCTAATTTCGTTTGTATTCTCTTAAAGTAATATTTATCAAAAAATATTCTCGTAAACAGTACCAAATAAATAGGAAAAAATAAATAGAAGGGGAAAAGACTGTGCCAGAGGGCGAAGAAAAAAATTAATAACATAAAATTGTTACTTATATTACACGTATAAAATTCGGGATAAAACATACTCGAGTCTACTTAAAATAAAGTAAAAGTATTCTATTTATAACATAAAATCGTTTTTTGCGTTACAAGAGATTTTTATGATTGTTATTTCAGTGTTTGATAATAATCATTAAAAAGTGGCAGAGCTTCTCGTACCTCGTTTGACGAAGATTCTTCTGGTTCCGGTTTCACGGTTCAGACATACTCAATCTTCGCATATCAACTTATACACTAGAAACAAAAAATAAAGGACAGAAAAAAAACTAAATTTTTGAGTAATATTCAACGACTTGTAATTTCGAGGGAAATGATCGTACAGCTAATAAAAAATAAATGCAAATTATACCTCCAAGTATCTAGTTTTCGAATATGACCATTATTTTTTTCTCAGTTTAAGTCTGGAAAAATTCTAAAGACATTACCAAAAAAAAAAAAAATTTTTTTTCTCGTCTAAAAAAGGCTTACGGACTTCAAAATTTTTCATATATATTATTTGATACCCATATTCCTGTGATAATAATAGGAATATGAGTATCAAATGAAAGCAAGTAAATAGACACTAAACTAAAAATATGTATA